>JAEANM010020112.1:0-12188 GCA_017656035.1 Myanophis thanlyinensis
GTCAGGAAGTTGGAGATCCACCAACATAATGATGGGCTGATTCCCAGGTATTCCAGCTTGACGATGAGTTTGGAAGGAATAATTGGGGGCAGATTAATGTCTCAGAAAATGTGGAAGCTTAGGTAGTCCTCGATTAATGACCACAATTGAGCCCAAAACTTCTCTTGCTAAACGAAACATTGTTAAGTGAATTTTGCCCCATTTTTACGACCTTTCTTACTACAGTTGTTGAATTACTGCTGTTGTTAAGTTAGTAACACAGCCGTTAAGTGAATTTGGGTTTTCCATTGACTTTGCTTGTTGGAAAGTTGCAAAAAGGGACTCCGGGATAGTATAACCATCATAAAGAGGCCATTCAGATGCCAAGTGTCACACGACCATGGAGGATGCTGCAACCGTCGGTAAGTGTGAAAAACAGTCCTATGTCACTTTTTTCATTGCCGTTGTAACTTTGAACCGTCACCAACGAACTGTTATAAGTTGAGAGCTATCTGTAATTCTTTGCAAATACTAAAACCTCTCATTCCTCTGCATCAGCTCCAATCTCCTACTTGCTTTTTTAAAGCCTCTGCTTTTCTTCTAGTAAAGTGGCAGGTGGATCCTTATTACTCTTCCTCTATTATCAAAACATCTCAGTGGTCCCCATTAGATCATAACATGATATTTGCTTGCATTTGGCATGATTAAATTTCCAGGAGCCTACACCAGTCCTCTGTACTCTGGTGTCCTCCAAGAGTGTTGTACCGCATCGCCCACATAGCTGGATTGGAGAAGGCTGGACTAGCCATGTAAGAGATGGTAGAAGCATAAGAAAATGAGGGGACATAGAACAGGTAGATGGATTGTGCCCACGTATGATCTGAGGGGGAAAAAATAAAGCAAACAAGGAAGATTTAAAGATGGTGAACATCTTTAAGCTAGGAAAAGTCAGTCTTCACAATTCGTGACAGCTACTATAGATAACACTGAGTTTGATGGATTAGTGACCTGGCAGCCAAGATTACGGTTTTTAGGTTCTGAGGAGATATAAACAGGCCACATTCGTAGACCTGTATTAGCATCCATTTATGTGTTTGTAACGCATCTTGCTCAGTTTCAGAAATGAATTCTGAATTTCAAAGAAGATCCACAATAGCGCATTTGTTTTGTTCTTTTTAAGTACTTTTAAATTGATATTGGTAATCTCACGAGGTTAGGGTTTTGGTTGATTTTTTTTCTGTATCAAGTAAACATTCTCACCTCTTCGTCACCTTCAGCCAGGAAACAGTGGAAATTTGGAGGCCTCATTTTTTTTAGCCTGTTTCATGTTGTATTGTACAAAAGAGCTATTTTTTTTCCTTTTTATTTTTTTGCCGTTTGTATAATTGGGCTATGCTCCATGTACCTGTCTCATGACTGATTTTACAGTTCCTCTCTGCTTTTAACATATCAATGTACAGATTTCACACTGAGATGCACCATGAGCTCTTGCCTCCATTTAAAAGGTTGAAGATTTGGAAAGGGCAATTAAAATACTCTCTATACAAATGAAGTTAGCTGGGTCAGAGATTTGGGAAAGGGAGGTTTGAGAAAAATGAGAGTGAAGGTGATTGAGAATTACACCCAAAGCTTCAGGTACATTTGCAGTTCATTTAGAAGCAGTCAGATTTAGCTGAGCGGAAACAGGCATGAGAAAGCTAGCTGAGTCAAAAATAGTCATAACATTTGACAAATTATGTAGAACTTTCCATAAGTTGCTTATTTCTCTGCAGTGTTTTATAAATAACAATCCAACAGTAGCTGGCCTTGCAGAGCCTCGTGTGATAATCTTCAAAGGTTGGAAATATCTTGTGTCTAAAAGGATGTACCACATTCTGTTTTTTTTTCTCACACCATCTTTACCCTTAATGACAGGAATACAAGCTTAAAACATTAAAAATGTTTGACTTGTTCTTCTTCTTTTCAAGTATTTGTTTCAATTATATCTTGAAGCTATGTTATGTAGGGAGATGTTTAATATGTATAAAATTATAAAAAAAAGAGGAAATGAAAAGGTAGCAATCTTGGGGGATTTTCCTTCTATATGTTTGTTTTTTAGAAAGATAACTTGTCTCCCAACAAAAAAGGATAGGAAAATAGATGGAATCGTCTTGCTAAACCATTTACATACGACTTTCTCATATGGGATTTATGCATGCCTGAAGTCTGAAAATGCACAAGAAAACTTGACAGAAATATTTAGTGTAGGGATAGGCAACTTCTTGATGGCCCAAAGATATACTTAACATTTTTATGAAGTCAGAAAATGGGGGCACGTCCCATATTAGGACAGAACTGCTTGTGTGTGTGTGTGTGTGTAGGTCTAGATGTATACACGTTTGATGTGAAAATAATAAAAGCTATAGCATTTTGCTGCTATTTAATGATCTAGATTTTTGCAGCCCAGATCTAGCAGCCCTATGTTTTAGCTTTTTTAAATGTTTTGATTGCTTTAAAATTAGTAACAGAAAAAGGAAAGAAGCAAAAAGAACAAAACACAAGAATACACACATTATTAAAAAAATTGTAATTGCTTAAAAGTGAAAAGTCTTAGGTGCTTAAAAAAAGTAGGGAAATACAACAGAAGAAAAAATATTCTGCTATTAGAACAATGAACAGTTACAATTGTATATCTAATTATCTGACAAACATTCAAGTATGTATGTGTGAGACAGTATACGTACATTACACAGTTATATGACTATCATACTAGTTTAACCTGTTGTACTTTGTATAAATGAGTCCCATATTTCCTTATATTTATCCACACAGTTGTAATACAATTTACCCATACATCTGTAAACGATCTGTTCATAGGTAACGAGTATAACCAGGTCTTCAATCTTTTGAGGAAATGGAGCCATAATTTATTTTTCCACTTTGCAGTGTCAGTCTTTTAGAAGGGCACGAAGAATCCATTCTTGTTGTCAGTTGTCAAATTTCATGTAATTCAAGAGAAAATTATTCTCTGAAAATTCTAGCTTCAGTTACATAGTCACATTTATAGGTCTACTACCACGCTTTGCCAAAGCATGGTAAGTATAGGACATTGTAAAAATGTTTTTTAAAGAAAGATTGCCCTTATTATATCTCCAACAAAATGCTATCCTGGGCAATCCCTTTTTATACAAACATGATGGAATCCAATAAATTCTAAATATTATTTTTGTTGCGTAAAAATAGGCAGGTTTATTGCAGTGAGCAAGTGGTTAAATTATAGAATTTTTGAAACTAGCTCTAATTTATTCCTGATTTATTCCTGAGTCTTGGTTAATAGGGAGGTTGCTAATCACTTATTTGTTATCACAAAAGGGGCCATTTGTTTTTCTTTAGTATTTTGAAAACTATCGTGTGCATTCCCAAGGTTACAGAATTCCATCACATCATAGATTTTGATTAGGGAGCGTTCCCAAGGCCTTTTACTCATCCCTGTCTTTTCAACTTAGTGGGCTCCTACTACAGGCTGAGTAGCTAGAACAGATTCTAAAATATACCATTGTGGGTCAGATAATATATGCTTAGATAATCCATAATGTATCAGGGAAAGATAGATATGAGCTCTATCAAAGTCAGTTGATTCTTAATGCTTGAAGTAAAATACAAAAACATGCCAAAAGATTTAAGTTACGGTATTTATATACAGGAAGTATCTAGTTTTCTATGATGTCCTTTTGGCTCCTACCCAGCAGACTGCTAGATTTGCAACACCACAAACTTAAATTAAATTGCTGTCACAAGCGATAATATGCCTAGTAGATTTCCAAAAGATAGATGATGAGCTTGTTAAAACAGCTTTTTTTTTTTTTGGGGGGGGGGGGGACAATCAAACATACGCACACACCCCAACACACACACATATAACATGCTTCAGTTCTGTTTTAGGTAAAAGTCAAGATGAGTTATGCTACATAATGTACATTATGTAATATAAAGAAGTTAAATGCATTTAAATTCCTCCACTCTGCAAGTGAATTCAGTCATCTATAAATAATATCCCTTGCAGCATTTCAAACCTACAGTTCAAATGGATTTATTCTGTGGTGGGCAATTTTCTGATCGGATTGTAGGTCAATGGTTTTCCTTATATTTTAATTTACTTTTTTTTTTTAAGAAGAAATCTGTATTTTTAAATTTTTCATGGTTTAGGACCAGATTGCCTTTTCTCATAGGTAATAAGCCTGTAAGTAGGTTCTCCTATGTCCTTAGAACAAGGATGTCAAATAGAAGGACTGCCGGCAGGATCCGGCCCATGATGTGGTCAGATCCAGTCCACAGGGCTGTCCTGGAAAATGTAAGGGGCTGCCTATGTGGCTTTAGCCCTGTCTGCCCAATGCAAAGAGGAAACATCAGGCCAGCGTGGCTTTGGCCTGGTCTACCCAGTGCGAAGATGAAACATTGGGCCAACATGGCTTCGGCCCAGTTTAATGCGAAGAAGAAACATCAAGCCAGCGTGGCTTTGGCCTGGTCTACCCAGCGCGAAGAGGAAACATGCTAGCAGTTTGGTGAGTGGCATCAAGCTGGCCACAATCACCCAGTCAACCACGCCCACTCAATCAGCCATGCCCAGCGATTGGCATCAAGCTGGCCATGCCTACCCAGTTGGCCACATCTACCCGGTCGGCCACATCTACCCAGGTCCCCCGAGATCAACCACAGCCCTGATGTGGCCCTCAGTGAAACTGAGTTTGACATCCCTGACTATCAGCAGGGCATATGGGATGGGACCTGTTGCAGATGCCTTGCCATCATTGCTGAATTCCTTTTTCTATTTACTATGGTCAGTTCACATTGTGCAACAAATGATCATTGGAGGAGAAACAACCCCTCCCCCATTACACCTTAGGAGGCATTTGTATTCAGATCTTGTAGTGTTTTAATGTTGTATAGTTATGGTTGAATTTGTTATGTTTTACTAGATTTTAGTGAGTTGGTTCATTTCGTTAACTAAAATTGACTATACCATATGATTACCTTTTGCGACCTAACAAAGTCAATGGGAGAAGCCAGATTCACTTAACAACCGTGTTACTAACTTAACAGCGGCAGTGATTCACTTAACAGCTATGGCAAGAAAAATCGCAAAATGGGACAAAATTTACTTTATGACTGTCTTGCTTAGCAACAGAAATGTTGGGCTCAATTGGGGCCATAAGTCAGGGACTACCTGTATCAAAACTCTAGGCAATATAGTGTTTCCCTACTCCAGATTAACATACAGCAACCCTGCACATGGCCCGTGCATCACTGCTCTTCAAGAGCCTGCATAAATAAAATTATGTTGATTGCCTTATAGAAAGAAGACTAGCAATGAGGAGGGCAGACATGTTTCTAGGGACAGAATGTTTCATGGCATCGGAGCTACCGTGGAGAAGGACTGACTTGAGGTCGAGGTCCTTTTCACCTCACATATCCTGTGTGATCATCACACAGGAATGAAAAAACATTATTTTGAAAGAGATGGCTTTGTTCCTAATGATGCTTTCAGAAAGCTAAGCTTGACTTCTTATATAGTACAGCGACATTATCCCATTAGTTCTATGATCTCTGGTTCATTGATATCACTACAAGTTGAAAAAGCTCTTAAAGTTACGACTGATGCTATGCAGAAAAAATAATCAGCACCCCAAAGTTCACTGAAGTTGTAGGTACACAATACACAATTTTTCTCCTGAAAAATGCTTCATTTTTGCTAAAAAAGATCAACATGGGTGTACATTTCGGTATGGCTCTAATTAAAACATTAATCCATCTGTGTTGCTTGCTTTAAAAACGCCTTTACTTTAATTCTTTGCACGCAAGAAATCTATATTCTGTGATGGTACTGAAGTGTTGTAACTGTTCCAACACATATAAATCAGGGCTAGTGAATTTGCATAAAGGTTCTTTTCCTCTCCATAATGATTAATAGAAGTTGAGCTATTTGCAAAGGTTTTTGGTTTTGGCAGAATCAAATCTCCCATTAGCTACCACTTCAGGCAATGTGCAGTGTTGCATAAGCTAACTTGTTACCAGGGAATCCCGTATTTTCCCCTGCAGTCCCAAGCCAACTCTGAAAGACCCTTCTTAGTGGAGGGGATATTATGCAAACACAAAAACCCATGTTGGATCATTGCTCTGCATTGCCTGGATAAGATACTGGTAGTAAGTACCCTCCTTATAAGACATCACTGCCTCTGAAGTCAGTCTGGTCCCACTCCTGATGGTCTTCTAGACAAGACTGTAGACTTGGCTTTGCCACCTGGCCTGGGGATCAGAGGATGGTGTGAAGCCCATAAAATAGCAGCATGCTTCTTGAATGGCTGTGGTCTCATGGGGATTGCATTTTAAGGTTTTAATTGTTTTTAATGTTTGCATTGTTCAATAGCTTTTTATTTTTGATTTTGGTTTGCTGGCACTATTTCTGTTTTAATTGTAAGCCCACCTGGAGGCACGCATGTGAGATGGGCAGCTACATAAATTGAATAAATAAATTCAATCAAATAAATGTGGGAGTGAAAGGAGCCTGTGTCAGTTTCCCAGCAAGGTTAGGAAGTACCTTAATAGCGTGAAAAAAAGCAAGTCAAGTTAAATAAATGTTTCTGCTCCCAGAGATTTTGTGAGAGCAGAGGTAAGAAAGGCAATGTGTACTTGCTGAGGACTGATGAGCGGAGACGGGAAATTTTCAGGTGATGGATAAATTCACTTAGAAGGAAGACAAGGATGCCTGTGTAGGGATTCTGGGCACTGAAAATCTGCTTAGCTCAACTCCCTTGAGCTTTTACTGGGGAAAAAAAAGATAGTTTTCCAGATTCTTTTTGGCATCTTTTGAGAGATGTAGAGGGATTTATACATTTATATTTGTTTTTGCTCAGTGAAATAAAACTCCCATGTTCTAGATTCCAAATTCTGTACAGTACATTTGTTATTATATCAAGGCAATTTACCTGTTAATGACATACCTTTATAAAGTAGTTGGAGCTTACTCTGTTAATTGTTTTATTTTGATTTCATATATAAGAAGCATTTGCCCTTCAGGTTGCTCCTTTGTCCATCTCCAAAACCAACCAGACAGAGATGCAGTCAATTCTATGAATATTTGCACCAGTGGTAGTAAAACCCACATATTGTGTACTTTTTTTTTTTAATGTGATGGTTGGAAGCTGGAGAGCTCCACATTCAGAACCCAAGTTGAGCGTTCAGGTTGGTTATTTTGGACATGTTCATATATCTTAGCCCAATCTACCTGACACAGAGTTCTTTGTTGCAAAGATTAAATTATTTTCATAATTTCCTTTAAACAATTCACTACGTTGCTATCAAAAGTTTTGTAGATGATCATTTTAGGATTTCAACATTCTAAGTGCTGGATTTGCAATGCTTAGATTCACACTATTGGTGTATCTAAATAACCCTATGTAAATTAAGAGAATCTTACACATTCCTTCATAAGAATTTTGTGAGCAAATTACATCATGAACAATAATATAAACTGAATGTGACAGATAAATACATGGAAGTGTAATTATTATTATATTTCTCTTATCAGACTAAAGTTTGAAACTAGCTGAAGTAAAGAAAATGTGTTTAAAATCTTAGGGGGAAAAAAACAGGATGGCTGGATTGAGAGATTAGCATCATAGAATCTGCGAGGTAGTCATCTTGAGAACTCCCCTTCCTTTAATTTCTTTGCTACGGACTAAAAGATTTGGCAAGTCTAACTAAAGAAATGACATGATGAATGTCTAGAAATGGTCACTGCACATTTAGCAGATTTCAGGAGCAATTTCTGCCAAGCATTTCCCAAGCGCTATTTCAGGAAACCAGGGGGAATCTGTATTCTACTACCTAATGTTACGAATCTGTCATTGCTTAACATTTGTGCGGGTTGGGTTTTTTGTTTTTTTTTGTTTTTTTGTACTTTCCCTTTTTTTTTCATAGTGAGGAAAAGGTAACACAGTTTTTTTAAAGCATATCTTTATGTACAAATCCGTGTGGTGATTTTTAAAAATCCACACCGACAGAAAAACTGAATTCCTCCCAAATGATTTGTAAGGACTCGATGCGAAGGAAGATTGCGCAAAGGAGCCAGATTTTTCTTCCATGCCTGGTTTGTTAGTTTAGTTAGTTGGTTGGTTGGTTAGTCCTATTTTCAGTGATTTGCTCTTTCTGCGCTCTAACCAGTTTTCTGCAGAGCTAGAATTGGGGAGGGGGAAGGATACCCAAAGGACATATGAAATTTTGGAAAATGATGTACCTCACTTTGTAAGAGAACCTCCTCGTGCTATCAGAAATTCTTACACAAAAGGAACAATGTAGGAGGCCTATGTATTTATTATTTAAGAGGTTCTTTATGCTATAAACCTGTCAGGATGTCTAACATATTAAAAAGAAAAAGAAAAAAACCTCAAAATAATAAGAAGGCAATTGAACTGGAAGGAGAAATCTACACCTTAGTTGCAAAAATGGATTGTTGGTATGTACTGTTTGTGAACATTTGAATTAAGTCTGTCTTTCTCCACAAAGTGGCCAGGAGGAAGATTTTCTCAATCGGTATAGTTGATGATGTTGAAATTGTTTTGTTTATCAAATCACTTCTAGATTTTTAAAAAATTGTTACGCAACCATTTTTGAGATTGTGTTGATTTTTTAAAACACCTTTGCCTGTATTTGAACTGTGTATGTGGGGGGGGGGGGACTATTCATGTAGCATAACACAATACAGTAGTGAGAAATAATAGATAACATCCCAGCCTAGAGAATGGGATGGTGACAAAGAGCCCATCAAGATGAACATAACTGGAATGCAAATTGAAGATAGCACAAGAAATTGCCATGCTTTTCCTTTGTGAAGCCACACTGGCCAGCCTATCGCCTTGCTGATCTTCAAATGCAGGCAGGTGATCTTTTAACACTTCAAATGCAGGCAGGTGATCTTTTAACACTTCAAATGCAGGCAGGTGATCTTTTAACACTAAAAATCAGTTTTAATATTCAAAATGATCCTCTTATGCAGGGGTGGGCAATTATGGCTCCTTCATGACTCGTGGACTTCAACTCCCAGAATTCCTGAGCCAGCATGGCTGACTCAGGAATTCTGGGAGTTTAAGTCCACGAGTCATGAAGGAGCCATAATTGCCCAGCCCTGGTATAGATCAAGAATGTCAAACTCAATTTCATTGAAGGGCACATCAGGGTTGTGTTTGACCTGGGGGGGGGGGCGGTGGCGGAGTGGGTGTGGCGGGGATGGGCATGGCCAGCTCAATATCATTCAGTATCATTCATATCAATATCATTGGTTGCACTTACATAGTATAGTACAGTGGTGGCTCAAGTGCTCTGCCAAAACGGGCTCCCTAGCTCTGTTTTCATATGCGTCAGCCTCCTGCAACCCCTCTGCCAGCAAAAACGGAGCTGGGGAGCCCGTTTTTCTTTGGCAGAGGCACTACAGACCCGTCTTCACTGTTTCCACGGCAGCCCTGTGGGCCGGATCCGGCCTCTGGGCCTTGAATTTTGACACCTCTGATATAGATAGATAGACATGCAGGCAGTCCAGAGGGCTGTCAGTTGTTTCTTACTTTGCTTGTCTGGACCATTTGCATCTGCTTACAGTTTTGGAAAGTTTGAGAACTCCTGTAGCAGAGAGCGTAAAATTTAATTATTAAAAGGAAATGGAATATTGATTCCTTACCCAGCCTTGTCCCCAGTGAATTCTGCTTAGAACAGCTGTCATGAGCAGGAGTGGAAAAAAGAAAAGAAAAAAATAATCCCTCTGAGACTGGATGTCAGAAATAAGAGCTAGTGGTTCTTCACCTAGAACTGGCAGTTACATAAATGTTTTAACAATTGCTCAGCTTTGAGGTTCCAAGGAGCAATCATTTGGTTGTGGACAGAATGGAAAGATAAAGCTATGGGTTTGGACCACTATGGGCATAAGGGGCACTTGTAGACCTGAAATGGGCAGGCAACTGATTTATTTGGTTTTCTTCTATTTTGCAACAAAGGTCTTTATCTACCTGAACTGTATTTTAGCAAGTCCTAATCTAGTCCTAGCATAGGAATTCAATGAAGCCATATAAAGATTAGAAGTTTGTGATTTAATTCTCAGTCCTAGTGGATAGAGTGGACAACTTAACACTCTTTCTGTGTATAGCAAGTTTCATACTGATTCTGGATTGAAGTTAGGGAAAATACTGTTTGGAGGAGGCAGTTTTTCATTAGTATCCTTTTGGTTGCATTTGCATAGTATAGTACAGTGGTGGCGAACCTTTTACTTACCAAGTGCTGAAAAGTACATGCTTTGTGCGTGCCATCCACACTTGCGTGTAGCTCCTCCACGTGCGCTACATGTGTAACCAATCAATTGTGCATGTGCAGGAGAGCTCTGAAGACCAGCTGGATTTCCTGCTGCAATTGCACGCATGCACAGCGGAGGCCCGAAGACCAGCTGGGTCTCTGCAATCGTGCATGCGTGCATGCAATTGCATGTGCATGCTCAGCTGGAGGTAAGTTGGGTGGCAGCTTGTGTGCTCAGCAAGATGGCTCTGTGTGTCACCTGTGGCTCGCGTGCCACAGGTTCGCCAACACGGGTATAGTAGATTCAATCAGATCAGTTTCAACCTGTAAAAAGACTCTGAGAAGTGAGAAATCTTCCTGGGAAGTTGGAACACTTTTTGAGATAACCATTATTACCTTGACTAGCATTAAAAGTGTCTTTCAGAAATCCATGGTGTTCTTGCTTCTTGATGTGGTCAGCTATGTAGAGTTTCACCCAGCCACAACTAACTTGATTATGCATACTCCTGTATACTTGGGGGTTTTTATTTGATGATTTTGAGTTGACCCCTGGTGATAGCCCTACTTCTTTTCTTGGAAAGATTTCAGAAGTGGTTTGCGGTTGTTTGTTGCTTCTTAGGGTTTGGTAGAGAATGACTTGCCCAAGGTCACCTAGATAACTCCTGGTTTCTAGCCCGGTGCCTTAAATCACTACATCAAACTGTCACTCATGTTTGTTTATGGTTGCTGATAAACTTGACCTGATCGGTGTCAACCTTGGATGGTGTTTTGTAGTTTAGCATGTCAAATGAACCCAGACTTCGACTGGTGTAATACATAGCAGAATTGTTGAAGCAAATTGTATGACAAGGCATATCACCAGGGAAGAGAAGACTTGTGAAATGTATAGTATGAGAGCAAACAAAGTGTGGGACCTATTCCCATGGCTCTTTATTTTCTGCTAATGGAGGGCTGTCAATTTCAAGGCCCGGGGGACGGATCCGGCCTGCAGGGTACTTAGATCTGGCCTGTGGGGCTTCTGTAGAAACAGCAAAGGACTAATGCTTCTGCCAGTGAAACTGGCTTCTGCGATCCATCTTTGGCTGCCACGGCCTCCTGCAACCCTCTGCCAGTGAAAACAGAGCTTGGGAGGGCCATGCAACGGAAAACGGAGCTCGGGAACTGTTTTCACTGGCAGAGCGCTTGGGCTGCCACAGGCGCCCCTAACATTGAGCTGGCCACGCCCACCCTGGGCATGCCCGCCTGCCCCCCTGAGATCAAGTACAACCCTGATGCGGGCCTCAGTGAAATAGAGTTTGACACCACTGTGCTAGTTCTTCCAGTCTATATAAAGAACTACCCAGAAGAGTCAGGAGGAAAATCACTTTATAGTGAGTTTCCAGGAATAGAAAAAGTTGAGATCCCTGAAAGATTTACAGGCTTCAGAAGATAGAAGTTAAATCTCCAATGTGTAAAAAATACACAGAAGAACTCATCCTAGCTGGTTCTGGAGGCTCACGGGCTGTTTTATTTTAGTCTTAACATAAGTATAATATTTGTTATCATGTTGTCACTTAAACGCATTCTAACTAACTCTCACGTGGGCTGGAAAAATTTTCCTGGATCAACATTTTCCACTTGGTAGTTTCAGTATTGCAGGATGTTTATTTTCCAGGTGATTATTCTAAAAAAAACCCCAGAGAAACTAAAAAAGCATTGTAGACGCATGTGATTTCATTGCCTAACATTTCCAACCTCCCAATAAAAATTACTTCTTCTCATCTATTAAAGTATTTAATTTTGGATAATTATATATATTTTTCCCTTTTATCTGAATTCATTGTGAGCCTTGTGGTTTGGCCTATGACTGAGTAAGGATTGATTTGATTTAGTTTTTTGAATAAATCATGAAGGTGTGT
>JAEANM010020113.1:0-12188 GCA_017656035.1 Myanophis thanlyinensis
AACCCCAGTTAATTAATGCTAGGCCAGACCGGCCTGTTGGAACAAGTAAGTTTTTAGTGCACGCCGGAAGGTCCGCATACTCAGTTATAATAATCACTTAGCTATCAGTTTCAATTATTTCTTTCTGACATCATTTAATACTAATGCAACAGATTTGCTTAATGCTAGTGGGACGTGAAAAAGCGTTACCTCCCTCTGCTCCTTCACACTGCCATATCCATCCAGTAGGTTTGGAATTGGAAAGTATTAAGTGTTTAATTGGAAAGTATTAAAGTCCTTCTTCCAGAATCCAATAAAGACACTGCCCAAAGTGGCCCTTTTGTTTGTAAACAGCCTGATGACTAGTGATGCTATTCACCATTGTCTCCAAGAACTATATGAGAATGATTCCTCCCACCTCCTCCCCACATAACTAGTGCTCAAATTTGCTTATCATACAACCATAAAGGCTTGCTAATCCAGGCTATTTGAATGCTCCCAATTGCAAGAAAAAAATGAACAAATCAAAACAGCCCATTCTTTTTTCTGTTACAGACAAACTAGATACCCTGACTTCTTCCTCATCTAACAAGCCACCCATAAATTATGAGTGGTCCTTGACTTACAACAGTTCATTTAGTGACCATCTGAAGTCACAACAGCGCTGGCAAAAATGACAGACCGTTTTTCAAACTTCAATGCAGTGGTGGAATTTAAATCTTTTTACTACCAGTTCTGTGGGCATGGCTGGGGGGGTCATGTGACTGGGTGGGCAGTTTCTGTAAGCAGAGCAATAAGGATTAGGCTAGAAACAACACCAGAATAGTTTTTTTCCTGCCTTCCTTATGGGATTAATCCTGTAAAGTGGAAAAAAACAAAAGGAGATTTCTTTTAACAACCGGTTCTCCGAACTGCTCAGAAAATTTACTACCGGTTCTAGTGAACCTGCTAGAACCTGCTGCATTTCACCTCTGCTGCAGTGATTCCCTTAACAAATGCAGCAAGAAAAAGTTGTAAAATAACATGTTTCTCATTTAGCAACATAAATGAGTTGGGCTCAACTGTGGTCGTAAATCAAGGACTACCTGTGGGTATGTTTTTGATTCAAATTATGGCTTCTTAGAAAAGCAATAACAAATGCAGCAAGAAAAAGTTGTAAACTTAACATGTTTCTCATTTAGCAACATAAATGAGTTGGGCTCAACTGTGGTCGTAAGTCAAGGACTACCTGTGGGTATGTTTTTGGTTCAAATTATGGCTTCTTAGAAAAGTAATAAGCAAGTCACAGAACAACAGCTTTCTTGGATTCTTTAGCTCCTTCCACTGGTAGGAAGAGTCAAGTGGGGGTCCGATAGAAAAAGGAATAATCAGGATACCTATTGTAATCTTTCTCAGGATTCATCAGCATTTCTGCTTACCAAAATGTATCAACTAGTCCAGTAGCCCCCAACCTTTGGGGGACCGGTTTCGTGGAAAGAAGTTTTTCCATGGACTGGAAGAGGCGTGATTTCACATGCTACCTGCATCCCGGAAATGGGGTGCTTGTTTGCAGAGCTTGCCACAGCCCTGTACTGGTCCATGGACTGGGGGTTAGGGACCCTTGGACTAGTCTACTTCATTATAAGAAACGCTAAATTTTTTGTTAATCTCAGTGGAATCACATGGGGTAATTATCAAATAATACTCTAAAGATCTACTCTGTGATTCAATCCTTATTGGTTGAAACAACTATCCTTATCCGTAGAAATGGATGCGCTCACAGGCAATACACAGTTGAAGAACATCCAGTACGTTCTCAGGATTCCTGTAAACATAAATCCAAATAAATCACATGGCTTCTGTGAAGCAACACATCCTTTTTCCTTTCTAGTAAGTTTATTTTTTGGTTGTGTGAGGAATCAGGGACAATACATAGTTTTAATCAACTTACGGCAATTTCTCTCATCTGAAGTGCCATTATCGTAACAGTTGTTTACACCATTGCAGACGTATTGAAGAGAGATACACCTTCCATTATTGCAAGTAAATTCTGTTTGGGGGTCACAAGTTCGGAACAAGCATCCCACCTCATCACTGTTGTCTCCACAGTCATTGTAGTGATCACAGCGATAAGAGTAGCGTATACACCGCCCATTGCCGCAGGTGAAAGCTGTTGGCTGACAGGTATGAAAAGCTGAAGGAAAGGAATGTGACAAAAAAATGTCATTGACAGAAGGGACTCAAAGATCCTTGACAAATTCTCCCCAGAAATACAATACTGAATTGATTTTACCTGCCAAGGCAAATACAGCTGCAAAACGGACAGCATGTAAACCAGACAAATAGAAGATACAATTTTATTTTAGCATTCAGATGACAGTTCTGTGGATTTACAAATTCCTACAATGCAAATGCAGTTTCCTCATTCATGAAAATTAATTAGGTGAATTGGAAACGAGTGGAAATGGAAACAGGCTAAACTGCCGCTGTGCCCTTGCCATAAAGGCCTAATCAGAGAGTATGATCCTTACACAAAGTCAGTGGAAAACATAACCTTCCTTCACATTCTGGGTCTGCTTCGGTTATTTTCTGTTTATTGAGAATTTTTACATAATTAATAGACAAGCAAGAAAAGAGAAAAAAGAAAAAAAGGGAAAAGAAATAAAAAGTACTAAAATGGTACCGATAAAGAAAAACAAAACTAGGAAAAAAGTCTGCTTTAGTATTTTCAAGGAGTGTTATAATAGAAAGGACCAAAGTCCTCTGATGTACTCTTGCCCATATTTTGGGCATAATTCAGCACATAGATATTTCCTCCCATGTTAATAGTCCTGTATAGCTCGGTAAACTATTCACTCCATACATGTGCATAAGATAAAATAGAATATCATATTTGAAGCATAATTACAATATAAGAAAAACCAAATACTATCAGAAATAGTCAGTTTATTGTTCTTACTCAGTATATTTTTCTTCCCTTGCATCTTACAAAACCAGTGCTTTTAACATTTCTACCCTCTTCCTTACATTAATCCAAGGAAGAATTTAAACCATTCATATATTTTTTTCATGAAAGCAATAAAATCTTTGACTGCTTTCTATAGTCAACAGGTCTCTGGACCAAACAGATAGTAGTTACCTTTTTTTTTTTTGGTTTTTGTCCCCAAAATGGCTTTGCTAAAAACAGTTGCAATTGGGCAACAGCTTTTGTTTTAACCGTGACAGTACTTACCGCACACACTTTCCAATTCATCACTGCCATCCCTACAGTCGTCATCATTGTCACAAATCCAGCGTTCAGAGATGCAACGGCCATTAAGACAAGTGAAATGGGTAAGTCCACACCTGGTACCATTGTCCACAATACAGTGCTTATTGTTGTTGGCTAAATACCAGCGTCCTTCGGCGGGACATTGACATTCTGCACCACCTGGGCCTATATTTCATTGCATCAACCACAAAAGAAGAACTGGGTTAATAATATATTTAGATAACATCTCTCCCCAATATTAGGTAATTATAAATCCGCCGAGAAATTTATCCAGAATTACCAAGATGTCCTACAACACATCCCCTAATCCTTTAAACAATACAGGTAGCTCTCGACTTACCACCACAATGGAGCACAAAATTTCTGTTATTAAGTGAGACATTTGTTAAGTGAGTTTTGCCCCATTTTACGACATTTCTTGCCACAGTTAAGTGAATCGCTGTGGTTGATAAGTTACCACCCCAGTTGTTAAGTGAATCTGGCTTCCCCATTGATTTCATTTGTCAGAAGGTCACAAAAGGTGATCACATGATCGTGGGACACAGCAACGGTCATAAGTATGAACCGATTGCCAAGCATCTGAATTCTGATCACATGATCATGGAGCTGCTGCAAAGGTCACAAGTGTGAAAAATGGTCAAACCTCATGTTGTAACTTTGAACAGTCACTAAATGAACTGTTGTTAGTCAAGGACTACCTGTATTCTTCACAGGATTCTGAATGACCTCTATTTGTAAATGGGGCCATTGCAGAAAAACATTTTCGGAACTGCAATTATTACAACTAAGAATAATGTATAAAAGGAATAGAACAGTCTATGATGGAAGATGGCTGTTGCATTCTCCCATGTTTTACATCAACAGGAATATAATATTGATTTCAGCAAACATAACAAAACAGGAGGGTGATGACAGAGTAGAAAAGAAGGCAGTTTTAAAAATATTTCAAGTAGTGATGACAACATTTTTTGGTTGTCCACCAATAGGGGTGTTTATTTAAATATGCGAAACATCAGTAATTAATTTTCTGCATGCTTAGACTTTGATTCTTTGCTATAAATCAGATGATGTCTAAAACCCAATCCCAGTGTCATGCCCATGTCAGGTTCTGAATCCGAGGCAAAGGATAAACATCTGACAGAGAGTGGGAGAGTGTCTCCTTTGGCTGTGGAGGAGGCGGGGGAAGGGCACAATCTGGCTGGGCCAGAGGTGAAATTCAGCCGGTTCGCACCGGTTCTATAGAATCCCTAGTAACAATCATACACAGTTCAGGGAACAGTTATTAGAAGAAAATCTCCTTTCGGGTTTTTTTTTCCACTTTACACAGTTAATCCTGTAAAGATGAACTTTACAGGGTTAATCCTGTAAAGAAGGCAGTTGTTTCTAGGCTAACCTTTATTGCCTTGTTCACAGAAACTCCCTTATTACATTGTAACTTTGGTGAAGTTTAATTCTGTGCTTGGTGATGTTTAAGCCTATGTTTATTGATGGGATAATTTTCCCTATTCAGCTTTGTTTGGAAGGAAAAAGGTTAATCTCTACTCCTGAAAAGAATCAGCTTCAGAAATCTGGCTAGTTACCGTGTGTATTTGTTCTGGTAATTGGTTTAACAAGCAACAGCTACTCCTTTGCGTCGTTTTAGTTAATTGCTTTCTTTGTAGTTAGGCTTATCTCAAGTGTTTATACTTGAACTTGTCTGGAGTGTGAGTTCTGGCAATGAGCTTGTGTTTTAGTTTTAAAAGAATTGTCTGTATTGTATTTGAATTTTGTCCTGCCTCATGGTTTCTTTTTCCATCTGGGGAGGGGGTCTTCCTTCACTACTTTAGCAATTTTTGGCACTGTCCTTTTGAGGTTTACTTCCAAGAGGCAGGATGCAAGCCTGGCATTGATTTTTTTTTTACTGCCTTTCTGGGGAGCATGTGATCTTTCCTTAAACCTGGATGATTTTCCTTAGGATATCTTATGAGGTGGGTGAGACCAGCTGGTATCTTTAAGTGGTGCAAATGGATCTAAGAATTGCTTCTCCTGGGTGTGCTTTTTCTGGAGAGCTTAAATGACCTCTCTGCTAAAGGGATTCACTTTATGACCAAGAGTTGGCTGTTGATAGTTATCATTGCATTTTAACTATTTTAATTCCTCAAGATGCTCTGACATCCTGCCTGATTTGTAATTCCGGTTTGCAGCTATTTCTAATCTAATGATCGGTATTTAGGGCATCTTTTTGCAAGCAAAGAAGCTTTTTGCATTTTCGTACAGGTAATCCTTGATTTACAACATTTCATTTAGTGACCATTCAAAATTACAATGGCACTGAAAAAAGTAACTTATGACCGTTTTTCACACTTACGACCATTGCAGCATCCCCATGGTCACAAGAGGTGAGGTGAAGAGCAGCACCCCTCAACATGAGTGACATCAAGTTGGCCACACCCACCCAGTCACATGACCACCAAGCCACGCCCACAGAACTGGTAGTAAAAAAAAAACTGAATTCCACCACTGGGTTGGTCGAAGCGGGAGAGAGGTAGAACAGGAGAGAGAAGGCTCACGCAAGGACCAAGGCCCACCCCCTCCTCATCCTAGGGCAGGGGTCAGGCACCTTGGCTCTTTCGTGACTCATGGATTTCAACTCCCAGAATTCCTGAGCCAGCATGGGTGGCTCAGGAATTCTGGGAGTTGAAGTCCATGAGTCACGAAAGAGCCAAGGTTCCCCACACCTGTCCTAGGGCATGCAGGGAAGAACATAGAAGAGAGCTGGGTTGCGTGGCTTATGAGGGAGGAGAGGGCCTGACTCCCTTCACAGGGAACACCTGAGTAGGAAGTTTAAAAGGAAAGGCAAGTGAGTGGAGCGTTTGTCAGGAACAAACACTGATATTCTCTAGTTCATAGTATATACTGTATATACAACACAGCCAAGGTTCTGTATCTTGATTTCCTAGTGTGCAAGCATTTACAATAATAAATAATAGCAATAGCACTTAGACTAATATACCTCTTTATGGTACTTTACAGTGCTTTACAGCCATCTCTAAGCGGTTTACAGAGTCAGCATATGGCCCCGAACAATTTGGGTCTTCATTTTACCCATTCGGAAAGCTGGAAGGCTGAGTCAACCTTGAGCCTGGTGAGATTTGAACTGCCAAATTGCAGGCAGCCAGAAGTCAGCAGAAGTAGCCTGCAGTACTGCACTCTAACCACTGCATCACAAAGGCTCATTAGCTGTTCAGATATTTTTTTCATACCCATCTTTCTAATGCAACTGAATGACATTCATTATTCCCTATTGCATAATATTTTACCTGGCACGCAGATGTGACTGCAACCGCCATTAAATTGGTTGCAAGGATTGGCGCACTGCTGTTGTTTGCTTTTGGCCCAAATATGAATATCCATTGGTCTGTACGGCAGGTTTGATACCATCACAATTTGATCTGACCCGTCATATTTGTTGGCTCGATAAACACTTCGGGTATTCCAGTCTGTCCAGTAAATGTGTTGATCAAATAGGGTCATTGCAAATGGATAGAGGGCGGTGCTAATGATGACCTCACGGTTTTCACCCAATAAAGAGCTGCGTTCAATCTTCTGTCTAAAACAAGTAAGAAGCATCAGCATTGGAACACAAAACACAGGCTTCCAACATTTCTTGAGTTCTACAAGGAAAATACTGTAAATCAATGTTTATTTTATTTCAAGAGCCTCTTGTACCCTGAACATTCACATCATTTAGTATTATCTCTGAAATCCAGGTGAATAATATACTGCAACAGATCGTTATATGAAACCCGAATCCCTTTTCTGCAGCCGCTAGACTCTGCTCTAGCTGTTCCTCTGTGGCTGGAAATAAATTCCATGGTATCTCATCACTTTAAGATGGAAACCTATTAAAATTCAAAACCCAAGATCTGCTGAATTTCATTAAAAAAAATTAAAGAACGGCTTTACCTCCGTCAATAAAAATCTAAAGGGGAGGAGCCCAGCCCTTTCAATGTAAAGGACAACTTTGCATTATTGCCAAGTCACTTTTTGGACCATGGCCATCAAAAGGCATGTCTTCTGCTTTCATCATAAATATTTATTTAGAATGGATTTTTCCACATTGCTGTTATATGTTATGGGAGGATCAAATGTGTGCATTAAATGAAAATGCTTAACAGTACGCAAATGAAACAGTAAGCAAATACATACAAACTTGCATCAGCCCAATACAGTTGCTGCTCTTCATAGTCCAGTGTAAGACCATTTGGCCATACTAAGTTGGTGCTCACAATAGCACTCCTGAAATTTCCTCCAAGTGTTGCTCGCTCTATCTTAGCATTAGAACTCCAATCGGTCCAGTACATGTACCTAGTGATGACACAATTACCCAAAGTTTCTTAAATCAGAGAAATCTACTTGGCAATAACACTAGCTATAGTACTTAGACTTATATACCACTTCACAGAGTTTTACAGCCCTATCTAAGCAGTTTATAGAGTCAGCATATTGCTCTAAACAATTGGGTCCTCGTTTTAGTGACCTGAGAAGGATGGAAGGCTGAGTCAATTTTGAGCTGCTCAGGATCGAACTCCTGGCTGTGGGCAGAGTCAGCTGCAATAATGTATTCTAACCACTGCACCACCACAGCTCTTACATCTACAAGTAAACAAAGGAAGAGCAAAGGGGCTTCACTGGTTTTTCCAATGCCTTCACTGGATGAAACTGCAGCATAATGTTTCCTCTAAACACTATTTGGGGAAAAGTGGACAGAATATTGCACTTTTCAAACTTGGTTGAGGAGATACCCGACTTGATCCTAACTAAACCACACTATAAACAGGAGGTAATTCCAGAGTACAGGTTCACAACAGGCCACTCACTAATATCAACAGTCACAGACAATGACACTTTTGCCCTAAATTCAATTACAATCAAGCTACAAAGAAATGACTGTTTTACAACACTGAAAAAATTCACACCGTGCATTATGCAAAGACTCTTAAAGATTGGATATCTGAAATTAACACTTGGTGGTTCAGTCCTCTGCTTCACACTCACAGCACAGCACAAAAAGTGAAATTCCCTGCATTTTTGTTCTCCTAACTGAATGACAAACTAGAAGGTGTGATGGCCAGAAAAAAACACAGTATTGTTTATTTGAAAAATAATGATGAATGGACATTCTGGCCCTGAGTCAAATCATCTGTTGCCCAGCTGCTGTTCTGTCTTTCACAATCTCATTTTCCTGCTACGTCCTGCTCTATTTTTCCTTATGATTCTCCTTAAGGTGTAGTCAATTGGAAAAGAGGCTTTCATGGAGACCTTCACTTTTGCCATTGTGTAGTGGGTATAGAGAATGGCCTTGAAGAACCAGAGAAAGAGTGACTACCAAGCCATTGGTCAGATAAGCAGGAATTGTTTCTGTTCCATGAAACTGATTTGAGAAAATGTTTCAAACAGATCCCGCCATAGTTCATGCAAAGATAAAACTAGGAAAGTATATTCGGACTTGCAAGATTCCACTACTATAGTCATTCCAACAAAAGTAATCTTGATCTATATGGCAATTGGTTTGTTAAGTTTGGTCTACCGTGTACGGCTGACAAATTGTGAAAAAGTACAGCAGTACAAATTATGTCTGTGACCACCCTCCTTGATCAGATGAAGCTCCTTCATTAAAAGAAAGCACTGGGCAACAGGGAGAGTAAGCTGCATACTACTACCCAGTTCCTACACACAATGCAAGCTGTTTTGCTATGGCACAGCTATGTTCTTCCCTTTTATTTGAAAGACAGACCTACTTAGCTCCATGGGAGTAGGAAGGATACCTTCCAGCCATTCAAGGCTCTAAGAATGCTCTGTCTAGGAATGCACTTTTTCTCTCTCTCAAAAAAAGAAGAATATATGTACACCAGGTATAATAGGGTATTTCTAGATACTGATTGGAACATTTATCATTCATTCATTATTAATTGCCCTCTTATGGCTGGGAAGTTGAAGTGAGAGAGAAAAGCTGTAATGGAAACAGATACATGTTTCATTAAGCAGAATGGGCAACTTACCCTCGGCAAGGATCCAAGACAATGGCCCTTGGCCGTGGAACACGCGCCACTACTGAACGATTAGATCCATCCACAGCCATTGAACTGATGGTTTGATTGAGATAGTCACTGTAATAAAGCCTGTTGTTGATCCAGTCAAAGGCAATGCCATCTGGAGCTCCCAAATCTTTAGATGTATCAAACAGGACAACAGAGAACAAACAAGTTCAGAGCATGAAAATCATCCTAGCAATGAAAACTTTTTACAAAATACCTCTTCTTTTCTAGTTCCAACTATTATCAGGGGGAATTTGTGCTGAATCAAACAGGAAGGTTTTTTATCCCATAGCAAAAAAAAGAAGACACACTCTGGTATTTTGAAACGTATTGTCCTTGCAAACTTCATTTTTAAAAAAAGAATCACAAGTAAACTGAAGAATAGCAGCTACGTATTACTAGTGCCAATACTCAAATAAGCAATGCAGTTCAAAGCATTGTGTCTAGCAGAAAGCTCATTTGCCTGAAGCTGTAATGACCTAATTCCATGCCAAATTTAGATTTGTGGTGTTTTTACATAATTCTTAATTCATTTTGGAGTAATGTCCTGGCTGAGGAAAGGTTTAATGTTTCAACAAAAGACAATATAAATTGTTAGTTTGCCATAACATGAATCAGTAGGGCTTAGATGTATGAAACAAAGTTAGGTTTCAATGGCAGTTAGTCAGAAAAACATGCTTAGGTTCACAACTAACTGAATATTATTAATTTTCCTTCCTGGTAATCATACTTTCAATAACTTCTACAAAATAGCTTCCAAGAAGGAGGTTATAATCCGATATGCACTTTGGATAGTCCTCTGAGTAAATATTTAGTTCTATGTTCTTAGAAAATGCATGTTATGTGAGAAACTGATATAAAAGATTGGCCTATAAGTTACCTTAGCTAAGTTCTGAATTCTGATCATTTACCTGATGCTACTACTGTGGGATTACTACTTCCAGAGTAGATACTGATATAGCTGATTCTTCCTGGGCCTGTTGGAGAAGTTTGGGTAAAATATATTAAACTGTTTGCACTGTCGTAGTCCAGAGCGACTGCAGTCCTTGATACAGTCATTGTATGGAATGGAGGGCTGTGATTTTCAGGATCCAGGTGCATGCTTCTAAGGGCATTCTCCAAAGCAAAGATCAAGTAATTATCTGTTGAAATGAAACATCTCTTCCCGTCACTTCCCAGCAATCCAAATGCACACCCACACTTTGGTGTTTGCAGATCAGGAACTGCAAAACACAGATGGTCACAGCCTCCATTATTCTGTAGGCAAGGATTGTAGTTGACATCCACAGGAGCCAGTGACTGGTAACGGCTATTGTAAATAGTCACATCTCTCAACCAATCAATGTTGTCTCTTATAACAGTTGGCTGCTCAGTATTTCCTGGCTCTTTACTGGCTTGAAAGATTTTTTTCAAGTTCCTATCCACCCAAATGATAGAGTTTTCAAAAATAGTGAGGCCGTATGGCGTTGGGTAACGGCTGCCATAGCGGATAATTTCAGGCTCACCACCATCACGAGAAATTCTTGCAATCAGATCTAAGGAATCATCCACCCAATAAATGTAACCGGTGCTGTGATCGACTGCTAAACCACGTGGCGTGACAATTCCTTCAGACACTAACACAGTCCTGTTGCTGCAGTCAAGAAACGCACGCTCTATTTTGGGATCTTGTCCATAGTCTGCCCAAAAGAGGTATCTGTTCTTGGGATCGACTACTATATGTCGTGGCATATCAACTGTGGTTTTAAGTAGCACTCGTCGATAAGAGGTATTTAAACGCAGAACTTCAATAAATGTTTCGGTCAAGAATGCATTGGTAAAATAGAGGTTTCCTGAATACAGTAAAATAAAATGAAGAACATTTTATTGAAGAACAGTGAATTGTGTTATTATAAATAATACATGCTTCAGAATCAAGTAGAGCTTTATACAAAACAACACATATCACTATAAGATAGAAACTTTAAGAAAAATCCTACAATTTAGGTCCTATGCAAACATAGGTATATTTTAAATTGATTTTAATAACAAATATAATATCTAAATGTCTAAATGGGTTTAAACATTAACAATAAATTAACATGGTTTGAAGTGGCCTTGCTAAGTTTTATTTACATGGCTAAATTTTGCATACTTCCTCAACCATGACTGAATACTTCCCCACTACCTTACCCTAGCTGGAAAAATAAGGAATTTCTAGAACAGGAGTGTCAAACTCATGTCTTCACAGCAGCGACACATGATGTATCAGGACTTTTTCCTCTTTTGCTGAACTGGGCATGGGCGTGGCCAATGCATGACGCATCCGGCCCATGGGCCACGAGTTTGACAGCCATGTTCTAGAAGATCAACAGAACTGATAGAAGGTATTCCACATCATCATGTTCTTACAGATACTTTGGATAATTTATTGAAAATTAAGGCCAGGGTACTATTCTTAACCTGTTTATATTTGGGAGAAAAACCCTATTGATTTCAGTGAAATTTCACTCATAATAAATATATGTTTAGTTTAAGGATTTCTGAAAAGTAAATTCCACCAACCATTTTTTTTAATGCTGTAATAATACTGACCTGCTACCCAATCAATGGCAATACCACGGATTCCATTGAATCCTATCCCATTTGAGACAACGTCCATAAAATTGGAGCCATCTGGCTTGATTTTACGAATTCCATTCTGGGATGAAATTCGGCTGCTAAAGTCACACCAGAAAATGAAACCTGAAGGCATGTGAACATCCACATGCAATGCATTTCTCCCTGCAAGATTAGGATTAAGAAAACATGTTGTTTATTTTTAATTTCACCATTCTAATAGACATATGTGGTGGTAGGATTTCCATCAAACCCCAACCCTTTGCTCAACCTCATTTATTTAT
>JAEANM010020115.1:0-12187 GCA_017656035.1 Myanophis thanlyinensis
TGTGGACTTCAACTCCCAGAATTCCTGAGCCAGCCATGGCTAGCTCAGGAATTCTGGGAGTTGAAGTCCACAAGTCATGAAGGAGCCATAATTGCCCACCCATGCCTTAGAAGCTTCTAATAGCATGTTTTGTGTGTCTCTGTACTGGAGCCTGTTTATCAATTTGCAAAATGCCACAACAACATAAGTTTATTTTTTTTAAGTAATAATTTTATAATATTTTCATAAAAAATTCAACAGCAATTTATTCCCAAATTAATGTCATGACATTGTTGTAATGCAAGCCTAATACGCAAGCTTTGCATATAATAATAAAAAAAATACTGAAAAAAAAACCCTTATCAGGCCAGTGAAAGATTCTAAGATTCCTTTCAGAATTTGAGCTATGGGGTAATCCAATGCACCCCACTGAAAGAAAAAAGGCTATACAGTTTACCTTGACAACATAATGTGGGTGAGTTCAACCCATCTCAAACAAAGCAACAGTAGAAGGTTCCTCTCAACCTGATGATGTTATCTAGTGTATTAATGAAATCTCTGCAAGAAAACGATCAAGTTCAAAGAGCCCAAAGGACCCCACAGTTGAACCCTGAGCTACAAATATTCTCTTTTATCAATATAGTTCACATAGTATGTCACTGCAGTGTTGATTTTATATTGTACATTGTAATATTTGGTGTAGCACCTTGAAACCCTTTTGGAGACCCAGAAGACTGGAGAAGCCACAATCTAGTGGCCACAAATACACACTGGATCTTTGTTTACAATCCTTTCTTTGTTTCCATCTAGTGGTTGCCTGGAGGACTGCAATTTAGCCTGATAAAGCACCTAACCTTTATGGGACATTTTGGAGCATCAATGGAGAGGAGGACATAAAGGAGTATATAAAGGGACAGAGCAAATAATAAATTTAATTGACAACACAATGCATGTAATTAATTACATATTGTTTTAACTGATCTTCAACAGCCATCTTCATCCATTATTGGCCAGGCTGGTGAAGCCACAGATGAAGCCATCTCACCTGGAAGACCATACATATAGAGGTGCAGTTCCAACCAGTGTAGCTTCCATGAGCCCATGATTCAAGCATACGCTCACTGAAATTCTGCTGCCTGATCATCTCCCCCACCCGCAACAATTTTCTGGCCAACTATTCCAACTAGCAGATGGCAGGGAGGCAGGTGAACTATGGCATAGATAGTGCTTTTGGAGACCCTCCTGAGGACCTTTTAGCTAAGGTAATGGACAGTGAGTGGGGCTTTGCTGACTTAACCAATGGGTCTTTTTCCCACTGCACACTGGTGAAGTTGGTGTGCAGTGGAAAAGACAGTACCACCAGCTAATCTCTTCAGGCTTGGCTGACCAAAAGTTTGGGCAAGTGAGGATGATTAATCTTGGAGCCTTCTTCTGTCTTAGGTAAAGGTAAAAGTTCCCTTCACACATATGTGCTAATCATTCCTGAGGGGGCAATGCTTATCTCTGTTTCTAAGCTGAAGAGCCAACACTGTCTGATAACGATTCCATGGTCATATGGCCAGCATGACTAAATGTCAAATGCGCATGGAGCACTGTTACCTTCCCAACAAGGTGGTCCCTATTTTTCTACTTGCATTTTTACATGCTTTCGAACTGCTAGGTTGGCAGAAACTGGGCAAGTAATGGGAGCTCACTCCATTATGTGACACTATGGATTCAAATTACCAAACTGCAGACCTTTCCGATTGACAAGCTCAGTGTCTTAGCCACTGAGCCACCACGTCCCTTCCTCTCTCTTACCTACCACCAACACAGGCTAAGCTTCAGAATAGGACTAATTCAGCAATACTACTTGCTGAAGGTGCTTTGAAAGAGGCTTTGAAGCAGAGGCTAAGCCAACATGATCAAAAGTTCAAATGGAAAGCAAGAAAACCATATTGTTTTGGGTATTCTGTCTGAGGGATATTCTACTTGAAGGATATTCTATTTGAAGCTACTTAGAACTAAGAAAGCCCTAGAAATGTCAGTTGATACAAAATGCAGCAGTTAAAGTATTGATGAGAAGGGAGTTTAAACATAATATTCTCCTAGTATGATATCATTTTCCCTGACTGCCGGTTTGTTACCAGAAACAATAAACAAAACTAATGCTCCAGACCACAGGATTTGAAGGAGCTTTTGTGCAGTTCTGTCCAAACTGAGAATTCCATAAGAGGGTGTAGTCAAAATGTATTTGCATGTCACAGTGTAGCAAGTGGCTACATGCAACTGTATGAGCCATGGCTCTCCAGATTCAGAATATCTTGTCCAGGAAGTTCTGCATGGCAATTAATTTATTTACTTTTCTATACAGGAATAGATTTATTCTTTTCAGCAATTTCATCTCTCACAGTATATTTCTATGCTTCTGTAGCAGCTTTAAGTAGCATTTCAAGTCAAGTCAAGTAGGCTTTATTGTCATTTCAACGATATACAGTACAGTACACAGTGAAACGAAAACAACATTTCCTCAGGACCAAGGTGCTACATCAGACAACATAGATAAAAAAAAAGGGGGGGGGGAAGCAGGACACAGAACTACACATAGCTCTAAAACTAAAAACTCCGAAAAAAGCTAAATACACAAGTATTTATGGTTCCAGTTTCTTTGTGTTGAGGAGTCTGATTGCTTGTGGAATGAAACTGTTACACAGTCTAGATGTGTAGGCCCAAATGCTTCTGTACCTCTTTCTAGATGGCAGGAGAATGAAGACGGTGTATGAGGTGGGTGTGTGGTCAGCCACAATGTTTCTGGCTTTACGGACCCAGCATGTGGTATAAATGTCCATGACAGAGAGAAAAACAACCCCAATGATCTTCTCCGCCATCTTCACTATTCACTGTAGGGTCTTGTGATTCGAAATGGTGCAATTCCCAAACCAGGTGGTGAGGCAGCTTTTCAGGGTGCTCTCAATTTCCCCATGTGGGTGTCTCCCATTTGTTTGGAATTTAATTTTCTTAATTCTCATCAATGATCTTCTGAAAGGATAGTCAAGTGTGTGTGTGGGAAATCTACCTGGTCTTTGATAATGTAAACAAATCTGAAAGCACAGTAAACAGTTAACTGTGGGTTTTTTGATGCTCTGTGAGTTTCATTCCCCAAACTAGGGAACATCATCAGTGCTAGTAGAGAGTAGGGTTTGTTCTCATTTTATATTCTAGTGGTTTCTCCTGTTAGTGTTGGTGGGTATGATCTTGGTGGTTTCTTTGGCTGGGCTGTTTACTGTTGGTTTATTTGGTAGTTCCTTGATTAGGGTATTGCTTGATTGTTGGTCTAATATTGATTTTAGTGTTAATCTCTTCATCTGGTATTGACTGCTGGTGATAAGGTGTTCTGGTCTTTTTGTTTCTTTTTTGGCTTGTTGATTGTCTCTCTTAAAATGGATGTTTTTTATGTCTATGTGCCTATTGATGGCTGCTTTGTCAGAGTGCTAGCTTCTAGGAATTCTCTAGTGAATTCTCAAACCACCCCGACACTGACAAGAATTTTGTATTTGGTGTGTGTTTCTGCATGTATTGTATTTCAGGCATTTTGACATGGCCAGGTTTTTGAGATTAGGGTAGTAGTAGTATTTCTAATACAAGGTCCTAACAATTTTTTTTCAGTGTAGGAAACTTGCTGAAAATTTACTAAAAATGTGCAATTTGTAACCATAGCATTCAGACAACAATTGTGTAGTATTCATGTAGTATATAAATCCTATCTAAGTGGTTCCCACATAAATATCCAATCTTTCCTGAGGAGATATCTATGAATGCTCTATTAGCAGTCCATCTATGTTTACAAGCAACAAGAGTATATGAGAGGTCCTATGGTGTCCCTTGATTTCATTGGATTCTTATGGGTCATCTCTAACATAGATTGGGCCAAATATACTGAAGTATTTATACAATTAAGTGTTTAGAACAATACTGACCAGTCTAATGATCTTATCTTTAACTGGCATAATATTTCTGCTGCTGGCCAATGCTTATCAGCATTAAGATTATATGTACAGTCCAATGAACACATATTGTCTTTATATGAAAGAATTTGATCCCATCACACAATGACAATCCTCAAAGTAGTACAAGTTACTTCATAAAATGTCAAAAGCACTACTGCAGGATATAATAATACAGAGGATCCAATGCAATGCTCCCCTTCCCCACCTTCCATTCAATCATGTCCAATTCTTGGAGATTGCCTGGACAAGACTATGCAGTTTCTTGGTAAGATTTTTGGAAGCCGTTTGACATTGCTTCCTTCGCAGTACTGAGAGAAAGTGACTGGTCCAAGGTCACCCAGCAGGCTTTGTGCCTAAGGTGGGACAAGAGAACTCATGGTTTCTAGCCTGATGCTGCACCAAACTGGCTCTTGTAGCGTATGTAGTATTGCTTGAATATAAGAATGCATTCATCTTACTACTTAAAGCCAAGGGTGTCAAAGTTGATTTCACTGAGGGCTGCATCAGGGTTATGTTTGAACTCGGGGGGTGGGGGTGTGTGTGGTGGGGGTAGGGGTGGCCAGCTTAATGTTACTCAAGTTGGGAGTACTTGTGGTGGCCTGAGTGCTCTGTTTTTTTGCTGCAGCAGTCTCATGCAACCCTCTGCCAGTAAAAACAAAGCTCAGGAGTGTATGCAGCCCCCTGGAGCTCTGTTTTCACTGGCAGAGACACCATGGGCTGGCCTTTCGCTGTTTCCAGGATGGCCCCATGAGCCTAATCTAAGGACCCCATGGGCCAGATTCAGCCCACAGGCCTTGAGTTTGACCCCCCTGCTCTAAGCATTCAATATTGTATTTTCCCAAAATAAATTATACCAGTGATATGCATGCATTAAAAGATATGTGTTATATTGGACATACAGTCAATCTTCCAGAATGCCTTTCAATTCAAAAACACTTTGAACACTACATAATGAGATCTAAGAGAACACAATTCAGACATCAGGAATGGCATTTCTGAAGCCATATCACATGATTGATACTCAAGAGCTATGCAACAGTGAATTGCTTACAATCATTGCAGTATCTTGAAGTCATGTGATAACCATTTGTACTCTTTATGGCTGGTTTCTGAGAAGCAAAGGCAATAGAGAGATGAGAATTAAAAACTCAAGTCATAGTCACATGGGAGCTTAACATGACAATAGTGAGGTTGTAACTCCATCATGATCATGTGATATCAGGCTTAATGACTATGTTGCTTAATGATAGTTGCTGATCCCACTTGTGGTCTTTAAGCAAAGACAACTGTAATGGTAACTTATACATCTTTATCATTATCATCTTTAACTTAGCTTTTCCTATTTGGGCCGTTTCTTTCATTTGTTTTAATTTAGTATAAATAAAGCATACTCAAGTATGCTGACCCAAGAGTTTACTTAAAGTGGAGAAGCTTCCCAAATGCCTAGAGCGTTCCCATACAGCTTTTTAAATATAAAGAAATGCATGCCGAATTGGGTTCCATATGAATGGAGAAAATATGTTCCCAAAATGCCTGTAATTCTTAAACAGAGAGCCCTTATTTTCATTTGGAAAAAAGGCTGTTATTCTATAATACATTTAAATCTATTGTGTATATCCAAGATAAGGAAATGAAGATTTCTATAATTCAAGCAATCTGAAGATTAGTATTTCTTAATCTTACAAATTCACCCAGTGTAAGCTTGCTTGCTGAATTATATCAGAAACTGATTGTGCATTGTACATATTTCACAATTGTGCAGAATCCTTTAATCTCAAACCAGCCTCTTATTGTCTGTATGTTTAGAGGTCATCTTTGTTCTTTTCATATTCAAGCACAGATCTATATTGTAAACTCTGAAAGTTGAGACCAAGATTTTATCTCAAGTTGAGGTGTTATGAAGTTAGACCTCCTTTTCTAATTAAATTGGCAGCCTGTAAGAAACAGGAAGGAAAAAAAATACTAAACCTAAGTGGATCTTATTTCACAAATCCTTTCCAGTTAGCTTAACATCTTGCTCAACAAGCTAATAGAAGATGCAGTGTAACTTAAGAACATCTGTTGACAAATCAGTTGTTGACTTCTGCTGGTTTTAGTCCTAAAAACTAGAAAGAGTTTAATTGGCTATCATATTGCAGAGCAACAGAATGAATCACATACTTTTTTTCTGCAAAAGAAAACAGTGTTTTTTTATGTGTACATGGGTGTATTAAATCCAAAACAAAGCATATATAAGAATCTTTTCATATTAAAAATGTTATTCTCAGATTCTGATATGCTATAAGAAAACTATAGAGAATGAAGACAAGAGATTCCAAAATGGGTTTTATGGTGAAGTTTATTTTTGTAATTTATTTTCACAAATAAACCATTCTGGAGGCAATATCCGATTGGAGGTTGAGATAAGATTAAAAAAAACTTAAATATTTTCTGTCCCTGGTAATGAAGAATATAAGTACAGCTTTACAGGATCAGACCAAAGAATTTAGCTTAGAAAACATGGAAGCAAAGCAATGGTTGCAAAGGCAGAGATGTATTGAAATAGTAATTGCAATTGACTTAAGTCAAAAGACAATGTAGGCATCTTTACTGCATGAAAGTAAGTTAGTTCAGACTTTTTGGCTTTTGCCTAAAATTTCTTCTGAAAAAGTATTCAAAATGGAATGTTTACCTCTTATTATTTTAATAATTTTAGGCATTTCATGCACTTACTAATTAACACATTAATCAGGTTACAGAGATAATTAATACACTATTAATCAGTTTACAGGGAAAAATCTTCAGCTATGTAGACTATATCAAGCAATAATCTTATTTTTTTATTTGTATTTGTTTCTATGGATGCATGGAATTATTACCAATATCAACTTCCTTGTTCTGGGCCCACTTTTTTTTTTTTTTAAACTACAGTCCCTATAATTACATTCAAAACTTCTTTAATCTTGTCTAGAAAAGGTTGTACATCCCTGGTGCATATCATAGATAACAACTATGAAAATTGAGCAGGGTATAAGAATAAAAACTGACTCCCAAATTTTACGTAGATGGCTTCACTTGGCTGCCAGGATAGGTTTCTAACACAACACAACTAGACCACATTTATTGTAAATTAGAATGAAGTCACATTTTGCCCTTTATCATCTTATAATGGAAAAGTTTTCCCTCTATATCTATGGCAATTTAAATTGCTTGCTTTTTTTTTCATTTTTCCCACATTGCAAGGGATTCTTTACATGTCATGGCCTTGAAGCTGAAGGTTATCGACATAACTGACATCTCTACCCAGATAATTGCTGTTTCTTGGCATTTTCTTTCATGGTTTTGTCAACATTTGTGCCCAACATTTGTGAAAATTTATCTATAGAATGAAACAAACACCAATGTACCGATTGTAATTTTGTTTATCGAAAGCCTGTAGAATGTGAGTTTTGTATTCCATTTCTACTTTCTCTTCTCCAATACTAAACATTTTCATCAAAATCTCTTCTTTTATGAAGGATATCAGGGAATTATTTTTAGCTATAGGTTTGAGCATCCATGTTTCTTCTAATAATGATGAACATAATAATAAACTATATGAGATGAATAGTTTCACCCTTGCCAATCTACATTTAAAAAAATAGAAATAAAATCAATTAAGCTCTTCAATAGCTGAGTGTTGTGTTTTTTCCCCATTTTCTAAACAGTGCTTAAATGGTGGTACTTTTATTTAATGGGAAAGTCTTCTGATTTAATTAAATAGAATGCTAATAAATTAAATCCTCAATGATTGTGTAAAGCTGATGTAATCTGAGAGAAAGGCATATAGAGAAGAACCCATCCCAAGGAATTTCTGGAGTAAGATTCCCAAAGATGAGATTTCTGCTTTTTTTGTTTTTTAATTATTATTTTTAACTAGTACAATGTCTTGAAAGCTTTAGTAGAAAATCTACATATAAATGCAGCAAATAAAGAAACTCAACCTTAGCAAATGAAAGATCACCTCAAAAAAATTATAAAATATAGGCTATAGATTTTTTTTAAATATATAACATTTACGTGAAGAAAACTGATTTTTCATTAGCAGAACTTCACAAAAAGAGGTTCTTCACATGGATTGTCCTTCATTTCTTATAATTCTAGCCAACATACCCTTTTTCCAAACTGGCTGGGACTCATGGTGAATGAGGTATATAATATAAGTATGGCATTCAATATGGACTTCATGCACTGTTTATGGATATGCTCAATCATCCAGGTCATGGTTGTCCCAAAGATGGTTTTTTTTTTAAGAGGCAACTGGACTTTCTTGTTTTTCTTTGAAGATGTTTAGCTTCTCATCTAAGAAGCTTCTTCAGATCTTACTGGATGGTGGGGAATGGAAGGATTTATAGTCCTTGCAAACAGCTGATCATTTGCATTTTTTAGAGAGTCATTGAGGCCACTTGAGGTTTATCTGTGTCCTCAGGGTAACTTGAGTAACGCAAATGGGTGTGGATCCTTCTTGGAACACAGTCCTTGGAACGCAGGAATCATTCCCCACCATCTAGTTAGAGCTGAAGAACCTTCTTGGATGAGAAATGAAATGTCTTCAAAGAAAAACAAGGAAGTCCCATTGCTTCTTGAAAAAAAAAAAACACTTTTGGGACTTCATGCACTGTGAGTTACTCCACAGACTACTAAATACTGACACATTTGTTGAATATGACTTTTGTAAGATGCAATACTGACAGCTATTCAACATTAAAAAGAATTGTGGCTACAATTCAGCTAAATCTGAACCTTTAATGAAAGATTAAATTCAATGGACTGGAAGTGTGAATGTATGGAACTATGGAGCCAATTAAATAGCTGCATTGCATGTAAATTTAGAATGCACTCACTCTATCCCTTTATTATTACAGTTTTTGGAAACTGTTGTAAGTGTATTTTAATAGTTGTAATTATGTTGATAATTTGGCTTTATGTTTTTAATTGTGCATGCCATCCAAAGTCACAAGCATGAGATATGTGTCTATATAAAACAAATATATTGATTAATAGAACTTGCAAGAAAGGCTGAATGAAGGATCCATGGATGAGCGAAATAATGGTAATTTTCCCTTCAGTGTTATATCACTGATATTTCCATGCATTTTTTAGCACTCACTAAGACTACTAATGGCAGTTCGGCAGTTCAGCGGTTCAAATCCACAGTGCTGTGTAAACGGAGTGAGCTCCTGTTACTTGTCCCAGCTTGTACCAAACCAAACCGTTCGAAAGCATGTAAAAATGCAAGTAGAAAAATAGGGACCACCTCAGTGGGCAGGTAACAGCGTTCCGTGCACCTTTGGCATTTAGTCATGCCAGCTACATGACCATGGAATCGTCATCAGATAGCGCTGATTGGCTAAGATACAGAGATGAGCACTGCCCCCTAGAGTCAAGAACAACTAGCACATATGTGTGAGGGGAACCCTTACCTTTACCTTAAGACTAGTATGCTTTTCATCAGGGATAAATTTTCAGCTTTCCAGTCTAGTTTACCCTGGGATACTTGATCTTTCATCCAAATACATTCCATGTTTGATCCTGCTTAACTTTTTGAGAACGTTGACTACTGCTGACATCTAGCCAGATTATAATAAGTGTTTTATACAGTATATCATAGGAGATTCATATATTGTTGGGATTTGGGGTGTTACTAACCCAGAATTTTACCTACCTACTTCTCTTTTATCTTTAGGTGGATAGTGTTAGATAAATAAGGAGATTGAGGTAGGTCAGTGTTTTTCAGACTTGGCAACTTCAGGATTTCTGGACTTCAACTCATATATTTTTCCAACCAAGTGTGGATTGTAATTCATTATAAATAATGCAGTGCTATTCAGACATCACTGTGTTAAATATGCATGCCATAACTAATTTAAATCCACACAGGAATTGTTAGGAACACACCTAGCACAAGAAACAGCCAGGTCAAAAAAAAAAAAAAAAAGGGAATACATTTCAGTTATCTGATACAATATCTCTCCCTGTTACTTCGATATGGTTTATGCCTTATTTACAAGGACCAGCTGTATTATATATTTTTTAAAATGAAAATATAGTATGATGCATGCGAAAAGGCAAGAAACAAAAATTAAAAATTGCAGATGTTTGCTTTTGAAAACTATATAAAATATAGTATCAGATAGATGGTTCTCTTGCATATTTTCTTTCTTTTAAATTAAAAACAGACAGTAATCAGAGGGCAAAAAAAACTGAGAAGCTGAAATAGTAGTAGCTATTCTTGTACAAATATTAACATAGCGTGCAGATGCATTTTCTCCTTGAAGTTTTTCCAGCTAAATACTGAACAGGGACAGTTTTGCTTTGCTTATGAAATCTGACATGATCACAGCCCTTGGCAATTTAGCAATTTTTTTGTTGTTACATTTGTTGAAGTTCTAAGAATCAAATTAACAAAAACAAAAATCCAACATGAATCTTTGGTGTAACATAGGATAGAATAACACAACCAGTAAGTCAAAAAGCTGTGCACTATATTGTGATTAAAAAACAAAACTGAGAATGAAATGCATAAAAAATACTATCTATAGGCATATTAGTGCCATAGATTTCCATTTATAGTTAAATTTCTGCTGTGGGGCTGCACGCCTTAAGAGAGACTGGTTTCTTAGAAACTATTTTATTTATATGCATTATTTATAATATTTTCTGAGTGCCCCAGTCAACCAAGATTTTGGGCAGTGAACAATATAGTTAAAATAAGAAATCAGCTATAACAATGTAAGAGAACAATGCATACTTAAGATAGATAATCAAAACTAGATAATAGAATGGTCTTGTTGATTTAATCTTCTTAGTGGGACTGACAGTGGATAGATATTACACTACCAGAACATCAGAGAAATTGAGTTTCTATATAGACCAAAATAATAATAAAAAAATGCACCTTGGATATGTAATAAATGAACGGCACACTCTAGGATCATTCTATTGCAGCAGCATATGTCATATAGGAAGAAGTAAGAATTCTGATTAAAAAACAACAATAAACAAACCCTTTTGCTTTCCTTCAAAAGCTCACAATGACCCTTCTACAGTTTTCCACATAAAAACTGTGTGGCAGTAGATTGGGTTTTGAGACAGTGGCTGGCTCAGAAATGCACAGTATTTTTTTTGAGGCTGGAAGAGCACTTGAAAGAGTTCAAGTTGGTCTGGCATGATTTGTTAATAATAAGTCCATAGTAGCTCCTGGTAATCAATGAATTTGTATATTACTGATCACAGACACAATGTTTAATAATAAACTGTTTTGAGAGGCTGATAAAGGAGATTAATGTATCCAACCTCTGTCCAGCATTTGACTCACTTCAGTTTGCTTACCATCCAAATAGCTGTATAGAGGATGCTATTTCTTCTGTTGTCGATTGGAGCTTGGCACACTTAGAGAAAAGAAACACTCATGTGTGAATGCTGTTTGTTGACTTCAGTTCAGCATTTAATACAATTATTTCTTAGATTCTAGAAGCCAAATTGGGCCTTTTAGACTATAATACTCCTTTATGTAACTGGATTCTTGATTTTCTTATTGATAGGCCCTAATATGTGTGAGTTGTGACTAACATTTCTAACACAATTTGTTTGTGCAATGATTCCCTTCAGGGCTGTGTCCTAAGTCCACTGTTGCTTACCCTGTTGACCTATGACTGTTGTGCTAGTTTACCACCAACCATATTGGACGTATGAGGATGATACAAAGTAGTAGATGATACAAGATGACAACAAGAGTGCTTACCACAAAGAGATGAAGGGTGAACTGGTGTAACAAAAACAGCCTCATTTTAAATGTAGGAAAAAACTAAAGAGGTTATTGATGATTTCAGAAAAGGTAGACACAGCCACATACCTCTACATATTACTGATTTACCTTTGGAGGTGGTTAGCAGCATCAAGTTTCTGAGTGTGCAGCTAATGAGTAGGTTAGCTTGGTGGCTCAACAGTGAGACACTGATGAAGTGGGCACAGCAGTGCCTGCATTTTCTTCATCGCATAAGAAAAGTTCATCTTCCTTCATCTGTCCTTACCATCTTCTATAGAGGGACAATTGAGAGCATCCTGTCATATTGCATTACTGATTTGGAAGCATTAGTGCTTCGGACAGGAAGGTGGTGAAGAGAGTGGGTCTTTTCCCGTGTAAGTTTCAGAGTCTTTTTGCAACGTTTCGGCGAGATCTCACTCGCCATCTTCAGGCTGGT
>JAEANM010020116.1:0-12186 GCA_017656035.1 Myanophis thanlyinensis
TAAATAAATAAATAAATAAATAAATTCCACTTTTGTATAATAATAAATTCTCCAATGGAATTTTTGTTCATTTCTTTATATTTCTCTCAGATTTCATTAAACTGAACATTGGCTATGGTTTTTCCTCATACATACATACATGCGTGGGCACATACAGTACACATGCAAATTGCTGGAAAAGATGTAAATTATTTTGTCCTGATGTGAGCAACTGACTTCTTCTTCCCAAGTGATCTGCTCAGGATTATTCAGTAAATCAAGCATTATCGAATCTCAGCATTGTAATGCTAACGCTGCCTGATATTTGAAGACTCAAATTGGCCTCTTAGAATTTTTCATGTCAGTATTCAGATTCATCACTGAGACGAAATGCACTGAAGCTCTTGTAAATTATGGTACATTAAAGGCCCTTGTTATTTGACTTTTTGAAATGAGGGCATCCTAGGTTTTAAATGGTGCCACTGTGGTTAAAAGAAAGGACATTTCTTTTAAACAAAAATGTCATTCTAAATAAGGTGCTACTTAAAAATTTAATGACTTTAAAAAAATCTCTTTAAAAATGTACAAGTCTCTAGATTCAAAGCTTGTGGCATTTGATAGTCAGCTACTACTCAAACAGATGATGTGAAAACAGAATCTAATGCAATGCAATGCAGTAATAAAAAATTTAAAGATGCTTTTCTGTATATAACAGGAAAAATTAGTCACTTCTAACTGGATTACTAGTTTTCAATATATAAGCATGTATTTACCTGATTGCATAACTTAACGTTAATGCTGTGATATATAATGCTGTTTACCAGCAATCTGAATTTTCTTTAAGCCAGGAAAGGAAGCATTCTCTGAAAAAAAAAAGGTTGATCAAATTAGTGCTTATATTGGGCATTTAAAAGCATTTCTTTGTGTTGTATATATTTACTCAATAGATTTACTTAAATTATTTCAAACTGACCCATGTTTAACAACAAATTGCTTGGTATTTTTCATTTATTTTTCTCCTCAAGAGCACAATCCTTAGGTTTTCGTGTGTGTGTGTGTGTGTGTGCTTGTGTGTGCACACGCGCACATGAGCGCACACACCTTTGAGTCAGATTTGGACTTCTGGTGGCTGCCTAGATTAGTCCCTACAGTTTTCTTGGCATGATTTCAGAAATAGTTTATCATTTTTTCCTTCCTAGTGCTGAGAAAGAAATACTAGCCCAAGATCACACAGCTGGCTTTGCACCTAAGCTGGAAGTCGAACTCACGGTCTCCCAGTTTTCAACCTGATGCTTTAACCACTAGACCAAACTGCCTCTGCATAGGCAGACTGAAATGTTGTCTCTTTCCTCCCTGTATTACTTTCTGGTATATGCTGTAAGGTTTTTTTTTTTTTTTTCAGAGAACTAGCTTTCCCATAATTCAGAGCTGGGGAAATAAAAAATCGACCAGGCCACTTTTAGATCTCTCTGGATACAGTTTACATGCCTGTAATACTGGCAAAGGATTGACAACTGAAGGTGAGCACTGAAGGTTGTCATTCACTGGTTAATAATGAGTCTCTCATTCACCCTCCTTGGTTTTTGCTGAAAAACAGATATCTTTCCCCTCTGCAAAAATAAAAAGGACAAGGGAGTCATTGTCATTTCTATGCTCCTCAGGGTAGAGCGCCTTGTAGATAGAGAAAGGAAGAAGCCCTTGATAGATCTATGCAAGACCAGGCAAGCAGGATGATTTTTAGAGATTTCTTCCTGTATTCACTGGGTTTAAAACAAGAAGAGTAAAACAATCAGGCTTGCAAGATTTGGTTATTCAAGCCTATCTCAATTTTTTTTTAGCTCTGGGCTTCCTATGAACTTGATTTCCTGGTCTGATGTACCTCATGGGGCTGACAGTAAAGCTTCTGTTATCATGACATTGGACAAATGTTTTCCCCAGCACCTTAAAGGGGACGCCCAGCCAAGTAATCATTCCTGAGACATTTGCTGCTTGAAAATTGCTTTCCCTGCACCATGGCAACTTATAACCTGGACCAGGGAAATCTGAGATTTAACACAACAATGAAGAGTTCATGACTAGGGTGACCAACTGTCCTCTTTTGCCTGGACATGTCCTCTTTTTACGTCCTGTCCGGGGTGTCTGGGCGGGTTTTATAAATTTTAGAAATTTACCCGGACGCCCCGGACTGGACGTAAAAGTGGCGACGTCATATCCGGGCAAATGGACAAAAGCGAGAAGCTCCAGCAAGAAGTCCCGGAACAAGCTTCTTGCTTCTCAGCCTATTTGCGGTCAATTTCCGGCAAAGGGAAGCCCCTGCCCCCCCCGCCCCCCCGTTGCCACCGACGCTGCCCCCCGTTGCCGCCGACGCTCCGCCCCTGCCGCCGCTGCCCCCCGTTGCCACCGATGCTCTGCCCCCGCCGCTGCTGCCCCCCGTTGCCGACGCCCCACCCCCACTGCTGACGCCGATGCCACCCCCCCGCTGCCGCCCCGCTGCCGCCGCCACCCCCCGTTGCCACCGCCACCCCCCTCCGCTGATGCCGCTGACACCCCCTGTTGCTGCCGCCACCGCCCCCCTGCCGCCGCCGCCCCACCCCCCCAATGCTGATGCCGATGCCTCACCCCCAATGACACCGATGCCCCCCCGCCCCCCCAGCTGATGCCGACGCCCCCCCACCCCCGACGACGCCCCCCCATCCTCTTTTTTTGTTTATCAAATATGGTCAGCCTATTCATGACTGATAGCTGATGATGAAGAAATCAATTCAGCTTTTACTACATTGCATTTCTGACTAAGATAGTAAGCGCCCAGAAGTGTCCACAGGCAGAACAAACATTAAAATGGTGGTTACAACCATGTCACTGAAACTCCACCCTTTTATAACAAAAACTTTTGAAAAAAGTTTTGAAAAAACCTTGACTACAGGAAAAATAGGTGGGCCATTGACTAAAAGGTTATGGCTGCCATTTTAACTTGTTTGAACTCCTGTGGGTACCCTTTCAGCTTCTGCTAGAAGGAATTGGCCTCATTTGTAACAGTTGTAATATAAATATATTGTTAAAATATATCATCCTATATGTATGTTTTGGGGAATGTTAATAATGACAATAATGAGCAACTGAAGATTAATGTTTATTATTTAAAAAAATAAAAAAAATAGAAATTCTGGAAGAATTCAGGTTTCCTGGTCTATTTTTTTTTTACTACAAACGATTAATAATATGAAATAAATCTGTGTAATAAATTGTGAGGTGGTGTAGAGCAGTTTAAATCTAGTCCATGTCCACTTCATGTGTGTTTGGTAATAAGTCGCTTGCATTTCCTTTTAGTGTTTGTCTGCAATTAAAGAAAAACTAACAAAAGTAACAATAATTGCCATTATTTTCATAAGCAATTTCCTCTAAAATATTATTTGAGTTTACATTTAGCCTTCCCACTGACTGATTGACTCTCTTACTCATTCATTTACAGAAATATAGTCTTAACGTTAATTCCATTCCAGTTTTCTTCTTGGTTCAGAATGTATTAATTCATTCTGTGTTAATTAGTATTTACAATCATGGCTTAAATAAAGTTATTTCCATGGAGAAGATTTGTTTCTGGAAATGGTTTGGGTTGGCTCACCTATATAATCTATCATACTTAGAACAAATCCATTCTCTGAAAATTTTTGTGAAAATAGCATTGATTAGGAGAATACTAATTGATTTCTGGATCTGTATTAGATATTTTCTAAAAGAAGAAGACTGTTTAGAAAAGTCAGATCCAGAGAATGAGGTCCAACTTATTTTAAAACCTCTTTTGAAACTGATTCTGAATTCTAAGTTTTCATTAAGAGTCATGGTCTTTGAATGGCACACTAAATATACTGCATTTTGAAAATACTTCTATGGAGTATCAATCCATTTTCATCTGCTTTGGGAAAATACTAAGGGGTAGTAAAATTATCTAAGATCTTCATGGCTGGCTGAACAGAACAAAGGTTGTGGGCTCTGTCTAGAACTGTTGTTCCTATAACAATAGCACTACATGTGCTGGGTGCAAATTCTGGATGTGGCTGTCTCAACATCTGTCCCAAGCAGTAGAGATACAACTGTTTAATTTGTGATAGAGGCACAATCCAGACAACTGCAATTACTATACTCTTCTGGTTTTGCTTAATTCAGGATATTTTAGTGGTGGTGAGGGTAGAATCTAAAAAACATCCAATTGAAAATGCCTGCAGCTAGATAAATAGCAGGTTGTGATAGTAAAACAGTACTACTGCTTTTAAGAGCTATATTCACATGAAACCCCAAAAGATGTTTGAAGAGTAGCAGAGAGGAATTGTGTCCACTCCAGAATGGGAACATTTTCCTCCCAAATCATTTTCAAAGCTTCCATAGCCTTAATAGATATACTGTCTTGAAAGTATTTGAGTGTTTGTTTGGTGGTGTTTTTTATTTTTACAAAAATCTCATGAGCAGCTTAATGTTTTTGTCTTTCCTTTTTTTCCAAAAGCCCATAAAATGTTCTACAGCCAATTTAGATAATGGGGACTTGATGTATAAAGAGTCCACACCCTCTCTTCCTTCGCTGGCATTTGGAACAAGCCCCAGGCTTGTTGAAATCCTGAAGAACTGCTAAGTCTACATCATCTCACCATGCAAAATTAAAATCAGTAGTGGCATTTCAGATTTGATTCTCCAGTTAATGGGCTGGAAAGACTGTCAGTCTGCTAACCAAAAGCCCTGCAGTTACACACAAGCTCAAGGAAAAAAGTGTCATTCCATCTTGTTTGGAGATGTATATTGGCTGGGTAATACTTGCTTCAATTAAAAAAAAAAAAGATTTTGTAGCACTTTGGGTTAAAGGGAACCTGCTTGATAAGGACTCCCTAAGTCATTGCAAGTATATCTGCTTTCAAAAATATAACATTGCTTTTTCCCTCATACTTGAAATTTTTTATTTTAGACATTCAGGAATCAAGTATTAGCTTTTCAGAATGACATTGTTTGAACTACAGACCCAGGTAGCCTCCTTTCTATGATAGAAAGCAATGTTTAATTTGGGGATCAGATATTATAGAAATAGATACTATAGTATCAAGGGGATCCATCCATTTTTAATTGATCTAGAAGCATTTAACCAAGGCATTAGGAATGTGTGTGAAAGAAGTTCTACAAGGAAGGTTCTTGGTAATAGGGTTTCAGAAGATAGAAAAATATTTTTATTTTATTTTATTTGTTTGTCGAACATATACAAGATAGCAGGTATAGGTATAAACATAAACAAAGGAAGTAATTACAGATAAATGAGGACAGTAAGACAGGGACAGTAGGCACACTGGTGCACTTATGCATGTCCCCTTTACAGACTTCTTAGGAATGGGGTGAGGTCAACAGTAGACAGTTTGAGGTTGAAGCTGTGAGGGTTTGAGGCTGTAACAATGGAGTTGTGTAGACTATCATTGACCACTCTGTTTCTGAAGTCATATTTTTTGCAATCGAGTTTAGAGTAATTTACTTTGGGTTTGTTTTGATTTTTTGCCTGTGTATTATTGTGGTTGAAGCTGAAGTAGTTGTTGACAGGTATTACATTGTAGCAGACAATTTTGTGTATTATGCTTAGATCGGCATGCAGGCACCGCACTTCCAGATTGTCTAAGCCAAGAATTTCAAGTTGGTGGCATAAGGGATTCTATTGTGAGTAGAGGAGTGGAATACTTTTATCATGAAATACTTCTGGACTCGCTCAATCTTGTTAATGTCCGATATACAGTGTGGATTCCAGGCAGATCATCTGCATTCAATAATTGGTCTGGAAAAGGTTATGTATGCTCATAGCTCTGTTGATTACTATCACCATGAGATTTTGGTGCAAAATAGGCTCTAAATCCAAATTCTGTGCATGGCCAGCTTTTTGGGCAGGGGAAGGAGGTGATGGTTCTCTTTCATTATGGCCATTCTTCATTGTTCAACTCATTCCAGTCATGCTGACAATGTATATTCATCAATTTTGTGTAAGCTTTCCAGCCGTCATGGGGGGGAAAGGGAACAGCTCTCAATTCAATCTAGGCTGTACCTTGAGGACTTACCCCAGATTGGCTCTTTGACTGAGTTCATCATTCACCTGTTCAACACAACCCTGAACAAGTCAACATCCTAAACAATGTTACCGCCATCAAATAGATACAGTAAATCATCCAACAAAAGCACATATTAACAAATTTTCTAGAAAGAAGGGAACTAGGAGCTGTGGAGGCACAGTGGTTAGAATGCAGTATCACAGGTTGATTCTTTCCATTGCCTGGAGTTCGATCCTGACTGGTTCAAGGTTGACTCAGCCTTCCATCTTTCTGAGGTCAGTAAAATAAAAATCCAGATTGTTAGGGCCAAGATGCTGACTCTGTAAACTGCTTAGCGAGGGCTGTAAAGTACTATGAAGCAATATATAAAACTAAGTGTTATCGCTATTTACTTATAAATTAGAGAAGCTAAAGTATATGTCAGAAGGAAAGAATTGGTGTCATGCTGCTTGTGGAAATATATGAAAGTAGAAACAAATAGATTGGTAATGCTGCAAAAAAAAGTAAGTCTTGTTATTGTACGTATATATACAGTATGCATATACAACGAAATTCACATAACACCCAGAGACCAGATCCAACACACCCACCCACATAATAATTCCCATCCACACACAAACACACACACCAAAATTCCCCACCCTCTAAAAACACACAACATCCACACAATGGACCAAATAATATCACTAGAAACTCACTGATGATGGTCCTTAAATTCATTGTTAAGTGCAATTATAGCTCTGGGATAAAAACTGTTCAGAAAATGTTTGGTCCAAGATTTAATTGTTCTATATCTATATCTTCCAGAAGGCAACAGTTCAAAAAGATTGTAAGCAGGGTGGGAGGACTATCTGAGAATGTTGCACAACTTCCTTAAGCAGCGAGATGTGAAAACGTCATCCAGAGCTGGTAGCTGGAGCCCAATGATGTTCTGGGAAATTTTAATAATTCTCTGTAGAGCTTTTTTTTCTGCTACAGAGCTGCTTCCATACCATACAAGTGTGCTGTATGTCAGGACACTCTCAATGCTGCTGTGATAATACTGTAGGACAGAAGTAGATGCTGAGATAAATTGAGATGAAGAGTACAGCCTCCTTTGTCTCTTCTTCACCAGCATATTAGCATCATAGTCCATGAGAGGTTCTCTGAGATATAAGTGCCCAGAAATTTAAAACTATCAACCCTCACCACCTCTTCATCATTTATGTACAATCTACAGTGAATCATGATAATGCAAGAAGAAGGGATGAGATTTTGAAAAAAAAAAATCCAATATCCTCAATGAATGCAATCTTTTTTTAGGTGATATAAATCATTAAATGGGAAAAAAGATAAGATAATATAGAAAAAGTGATGGGACAATTTAGACACTCAAGAAAAAAATGAGAACTTTGTATGGTAAACGTCTCTTTAGAAAAAAATCTACCTTTAGAAGAAAATGTTTCTTCTTCTTCCTCCAGAAAATAATAGTCCAATTGCCTTTTCAAGAAGAAGAAAAAGACACCTTTGACACAACTATGACCTGGATAATTGAGAATCTCCACAGACATTTAGAATATATGGAGTAAGTATTAGTCTATTCATACATATGAATAGGAATGAATATAACTATAAAAGGAATGAATATAACTAGAAAAGTGTGATTGATTTGATTATGATGAAAAGTGTGAGAATTGGTGAAGCCTATAACAATGTGTAGGAGTTCTGAATGTGGGACTGAATAGTTTATGGTAGTCTAATTAGAAATTAGAAAAAAATGGACATGGCAGAAAAAGAAAAAAATGAAAGAAACCAAAGTAAAATTAAAATGACTACAGGTAGAAAAGTATGTGTTTTCACTATCAAAAGATAGATTAATCTCCCCAAATAATGAATGGAAATTGTATGTAAGGAAAGAGAATGCATAAACTGTTGGAAATAAATAAAAAAAACATTAGGTCACATAATGGTTTGTGAAGCTACATTAATAGAAAACATTAAAAGAAGATGGTTGGTGGAAAGATAAAGCTGTACATGAAAAGGAAGAAGATCACTGCAAAGCAGTCCGTCTCATTCCTAGTCCTCAGAAGCAATCCAGTAAGTATTGTTATTAAGAAGCTGCTATTGTTAATAGCTGTTGAGCTCCAGAAAGACTAGGGCAGTTGTACTTCCTTTGACCCTCTCTCACCACAGGGCAACCATTAGAGGGATTAATGTGACCTAGTGTCATACCCAAACCTGAAACCTGACTGGAAGCCATAAAGATATAATCCAATTTCTTCCCGAGTCCTTCACAGTTATAGGCTCCTCCACACCTTCCTAATGATAGTTATCCTGTATTTCTGACTCAAGTAATGGCTTCTTGAGGAGAGACATCATCTTTTCTGCCATAGATGCATGAACTTCCATGACACAGCTGCCTATTGCTTTCACCAACTGGACAGGGGAAGACTTGAAACTACAGGTTGCCAAACTAACCTCAAAATCCCCTGCTCACTTTCTCAGTATTAGTAAATTCTACTTCCCCTGGCAAACTTGTAGGAAGTAGCTTCAATCAACTCAATAACATGCACCCATTTATACCATATTTCAATTATAATTTATATTTCTTTTAACTGGTTGCTGTCTTCAAGGTTATTTAATTCACACAATAACCAAAATTTCCATTGCCCTTTTCCAATATGATTTAAAAAAAAAAAATCATGGTCTAGCTTGGCTTTTCTAGTTTTCTATCTGCAAACTATCCAGGTCTGGCTCTACATAGTTTTTGTTTTCCGAGTTAAATCAAAAGTGTTGCCAATATTAGGGATGCTGCATTTCCTGAATGGTCACTCTACCAGCATTCTTTCTATTTTCATATTCTGCATGCCTAGTAATATCCAGACTGTTTATCCACAGAAAATAATCAAGGAAAAGTTCTACTGGAACAATGTAGTTCTCCTCCTCTTCCTCTCTCTATTTAAAAAAAAAACCACAGGTATGAATTCTAACTAATTGCTTCTATTGATTGAAGAGCCAATAACTGTATCTCTGTATTCTCATAGTCAATAAATACACATATCCCATTTTAAAACTATCTGAAGGACAAATCCTATGCATTCGTATAATTAGATTGGAAGAGTTTTGTCTCAATGCCAGAGCCTTTTTGGATGCCCTTTTGGATCAGACAAAGGATAGAGTAGCTATAGGTTGGGTGAAATCAGAATCAGTGATTACCATGCAAGCATACCATTCTGGCACACAGATACCATACAATGTGACAATAAGGCTAAACAAGTAGGACTAAATTGTAAAGTATGGAGTCTTCTTGTCCACAGTTTTACCACAGCTACTTATCTGTGTCTTTATATGCCACCTCTCTGATCTTTAGCCTTCCAGCTCTATCTCTGTCTCTATCATCTGTATTTACTTTTTATCTAGCTATATCTATCCGTACACACACAAACATGTTACATGCACACACACTTGGTGTTCTGAAATTATTATTCAGCATATTTTCTTAAATCACTCTTTCTTGGGGTCTCCCACAATTTAACTTTTCCCTAAGACTATTTTTGTATTTAAAGCACTTTTTTCCCATTTTCCCCAAACTCTGTTGAACCTCTTTCTTAAAGCTAGATGGTACAGTTTTGGCAGTTCACGAACTGGAAATTAGATGCTATCCATAAGTTCCATATATAAGAATATATTCCTGTGAAGAATAAAAACCCCTTTATTCTACCATTCCACTGGTAGATACCAGATGTCAAACTACATGTTTGGGGTTTGGTTCAGCAGGGCTCCTATTTCATTATTTTTCCTTTCTCAGTAGTCCTGGGTAGAATGATTCTGCCTGAAATCTGCAAAACCAAAAAGTTGTGTATCTCATTCAAATGAAACAAACTTTTGGGGTAAACTCTGCAAGTGCATTATGTTTAGAAGATCCTTCAGGTTGGTTTAAAACTTAGAATTAAGAAATAATTCTATAACGAACTGCCATAAATAGTCACCAACAGTGGATATTAACTTAATCAAAATTAATTCAAAGCTCATAAGAATCCTAACCAAGATTTCTTCTGGTGGGACTATTCAGATATTCTTACATTTTTGTTTGACCATTAAACAAACAAACAAACAAACAAACAAAGGGGCAATGAAGAAACCTAAAAGTAGCCAGAGCTAATAATGTTATCTTAGAAGAACATAGACTATTTCTGACTGCAGGAAGTAGACAACAGTGTTCTAAAGCTATTTCCACAGCTTTTTTTTTCTCATGCCCTTGCTTTCCCCTGATCATTTTAATATCCCTGTTCTCCCACGCTATAAGAAACGGCCATCATAGTTTTGGAAAGACTGGGGGGAGGGAGGGAGGGGTGAAGGGTGGAACCCAGCACTGGAAATAATAACTCACACTGCCTACTAATTCAAAACATTCCTACAACTAGAAGCTTCATTCATTGCTTCTCCCTTCAAAATTTCCCACTTGCATTGACTTCTGTGGTGACACGATAGATTCCTTTCTTATATACACAGCCATTGGCTGCGGCTGAAAAATGCATGTTGAATGAGACTGCTTCAAGTATTTTTCTCTCTAAGAATTCCCAGGCTGCAATAAACTAAAAGAAAGCATCTTCCTGTTCCCAAGGATAGTACTATATTTCCCCCGCCTCCTGCTTTTTGGAGCACTATATTTTTTTGTTTTGATAATGGCCTTTCCTTGGCTGCCTTTCTCATCTGGTGTCAGAGAAGTAAGGCTGAATGAAGGATCCCATTCCTGACAGCTCATAAGCCAATCCACTTAACACTATACAGACATATTTCATTCATGTTTATCTTGGTCAATAGAATGTGACTGGCCAACATCCAGTTTTAACATTAGCTGGAGTTTCAGTTATTTGCATGGTGGTTTGGTTTAAAAGTTTTTCTTTTAACTTCAGTCCCACTTCATCCCTTTACAATAGTTAGATTTAATGTTCTGTCAAATGTCCAATGCAGTAATTGCCTTAAATAAGGCTATTTTTATAAAGTGCTAGTAGATTTTTCTTATAAATGTTTCTTCAAAATAGTATAATTGCTACTCCCTTATGGCCAACCCTACTATAAGGCTACTGAAGCTTCCAACTTCATGCAGTGATTGATAAATGACTTCCACTCTTCCTGCAGGATAAGGCTTATTAAGATAGAGTCCCCAGAAGCCTTTGGGGTTTGTGAATAGTTTTTTGGGAGCCTATGAGTTTGGATGGGAACAAAATTACAACATTCTTTTCATTATTTTATTTTATGCATTAAAATTCATTTCTCTGGGTAGTGAACTATAGGTTCTCAGGCTCTAGAGCAGGGGTGGGGAACCTTGGCTCTTTCATGACTCGTGGACTTCAACTCCCAGGATTCCTGATCCAGCATGGGTGGCTCAGGAATTCTGGGAGTTGAAGTCCATGAGTCATGAAAGAGCCAAGGTTCCCCACCCCTGCTCTAGAGAGAACTCCGGCTCTTCTAACTGTTGTTTCTACTGGTATTAGAGACAGAGATCTGTCAGCCAGATAGTCTATTCTGGGACCCAAAGGATGGAGGGAGGATGCTACTTCCATATTCTTGCCATATTGAAGAATGGTTCAACCAATGGAAAATCCACTTTATAAATTATATCTAAGACATACATATGACAAAACCACAAAGACTTGAGATACTGTACATGAACACTACACACATAAATTCAAGAAACAGCCAAGCTCAGAAAGCACCAAGGACCTCTCAGTTGGTTCCTTATCCCCATCGTTCATGCACGATGAGCTTCTCTTTTGTTCCTGGCATCCAGATATCTTAGGCTATGTCAGGAATAAAAGACCAAATCCACACAAAATACAGGTTCAATTAAACTGATTTATTGCTAAAAACCCATGCAAGAAATCTTCTCAGTTTAACAATCAGCACCTGATTATAGCTAGATAAGGATCAATGGCATTCAAGGGAAATTAGTTTTAGTTCTTTTGTGGCTATTCTAGGCTGATGATTCCTCTTTTCCCTCTGCCTCCAAGTTCTCTCATTCCTTCTCCTAAAGTTTGCTTGCAAACCTGATGTGTGTGTATGTATGTATGTATGTGTATATATATATATGCAGGTCTAGGTCTTTTCGGGTCTTTTCCCGTGTAAGTTTCAGAGTCTTTTTGCAACGTTTCGGTGAGAT
>JAEANM010020117.1:0-12186 GCA_017656035.1 Myanophis thanlyinensis
GTCCACTCCGCTGTTCATCATGAACGTTAGTTCGGCCATTTTTAAACTTAATGCACCATTGGCGCACTCCACCTTCACTGATGATGTTGTCTCCGTACACTTCACACATTTGCCAAAAAAATTCAATGTTTATGGTTGTTTGCTTATCACTGATCACACCTCACAACTCGCGGGATTTTCAATTGCAGCACACATTTCAAACGTTTGCTGTGAAATAATGGGCAACGATACAACCTCCCACTAGCATGACTAGATGCAGACTGAGCGGCGGACGCACAGACCAAAGATGGCTGCACTAGCTCCGCCCCTTCTTGCTACACACGAAAACGTAATCTATTTTGTGGATAGCTCTCGTAGATGGATTTTTCAGTAAAGCTACACTTTCAGTTAAAGAGCCAGGAGTTTCTTTTTTGAATATGCCAAATGAAACAGTTGACAAGTGGTATCTTTTGTGTTTTATAATAGCAGGGAGTTCTATAAAATTACTAAACTGGAATAAATAGAAATCATTTTTTTACTTATTGGGAAAACACATAAATATATAACTTACCCATATTTATTCATAAAATGCTGAATCACCTTGTCTTGGAAGTGATTGATTTGAAAAATCTATTTCATTTGTGATTTAAAGATGAGGGAACTGATTGATGGATAGCTCATTGATTCTTCTAAGATAGCTGTTTGAATTGAATTTAAGGCCTTACAGTTCCTTCTAGAAAATAGGACCCTATAATTTCCCTTGCATACTTACTATTTAGATTCCCACAGATTTTCATTATTTTTTCCATGGTTTTTAATATGTATGTTTAACTGCTGAAAGTGTCCATTTGCAATTTTGGATTATAATATTAATGTGTAGATGGTGTATAATTCACTTTTTCTTTCTAGATTTCTAATTCAAATGATATTGGGATGGAGTTTGGATGAATGCCTGAATGCACTAATAAATTCCATATATTTAGAATCTGAGGAAGACCTCACTACAGGCTGTTTCTAAATGAATAATATATAAACACTACAGAATTAATATAATCTGGGGATACTTATTAGTAACACAGATAATTTACAGGTAGTCCTCAATTTATGACCATTCATTTAGTGACCAAAACATTGAAAAAAGCGACTTATGACTGTTTTACATACTTACAACCGCTGTAATATCACTCCATAGTCATGTGATCAAAATTTGGACGTTTGGCAACTGGCATGTATTTATGACGGTTGCAGTGTCCCATGGTTATGTGATGAACTTTTCCGACCTTCTGACAAGCAAAGTTGTCCTTAACAACCCTATTACTGACAGCTTAACAGCTACAGAGATTAATTTAACAACTGTGGCATGAAATTGGAAATTTTATGGAAATTTTGAGCTCAATTGTGGTTGTAATTTGAGGACTGCCTGTACAACTATAATTTAGTTAGATGTGGGTATCCTGGCTATAGTGATTAATGTTCAGAGAATTTCTTTAGAAAAACTCTTGAGGATAGTTCAGAAGCTTCAGCTGATAATGTGTATGTTAGTGAGACTTTTCCTCATGCCAAGAGCTGTGAACATATGCCAGAACTTTCTTGGCTTTATATTATTTGTTATTTATTTATTTGTTAAATTATTTGCTAAATTTATTTGCTGTCCATCTTGATGTAGGGCTGCTGTGAGCAGCTTACAATAAAATGGAAAAAAAAGATAAACATGTAAACATATGTTAACACATGTTATATGTTTTTGAGTTTTTTCCAAACTCTGTTTTGGAGTCCTAGGTTGTGAGCTTAATCCCTAATTTACCCACTAAAGATGGAGTAGTCTGTTTTAATCGTACTAGCTGCCATGTTTTGCTTTAGTGGGCAGAACTGAAAATTTACCCCTTAAATCTACTCTAAATAGGGAGAAATCTATCTGACCTATTGAAGTTTGGGAATTTTTAAGAGCAGCAGTGGTTAGAATGCAGTACTGCAGACTAGTTCTGATGACTGCTGGCTGCTTGCAATTTGGCATTTCGAATCTCATCAGGCTCAAAGTTGACTCGGCCTTCCGAGGTCGCTAAAATAAGGACCCAGACTGTTGGAGGCAATATGCTGACTCTATAAACTGCTTAGAGAGGGCTGCAAAGCACTGTGAAGCGGTATATACAGTAAGTCTAAATGCCATTGCTATTACTATGCAAGGTTTATGGCAGCTTTTAATACAGATAGTCCTTGACTTATGACCACAATTGAACCCAGAATTTCTGTTGCTAAGCAAATCATTTGTTAAGTGGGTTTTGCCCTATTTTATGACCTTTCTTGCCACAATTGTTAAGTGAATCATTGCAGTTAACAACATAATATTTTCTTTTTTTGAACAGTTTAAAACTTTGATATTTTTAAATACAAAACTTTGAAATTAACATTAGCATTTTTCAACATTTAATGCACCTTGACTATCATAAAAGTTAATTATAATTTTTTATTTTTCCAGTCAAAATGTTGTGGGCAGAAACTTCAGACAGAGATTTTTAATCGTCTGAATTTGATTGAATCTGACTATTTTGGAATTGAGTTCCAAAACATGCAATCATATTGGGTATGTAGCACATTTTTATATTGTTTTCATTCTTTGATTTTGTTTGTTTGCTTTAAAAAATCTGTAGTGAAAATGTAAGTAAAATATTTTCATTAATGTGATTATAGATTGCCTTCTTACAAATCAGAAAGGTTGTGCAATGACCAAAAGTCTAAATAAAGAAACATAAATTCCACAAATTCTTAACAGGCATATAAACTCATCAAGAAGTCCATAAGCTACAAAAATATAGCCACTGTGTTGTTTTGTATTTCATTTATTTCTTCAACTTGTTTTGAGAAATCAAGATCTTGGTTCACACAACACAATAAGCAAGCATATAAAATAATTTGAAGTTTTGCTTCATAGAATGAACTAATAGATTCAGTTTTGCAACTTAACAATATTACATTCAATATGCTGTTGCTAATTGAATCAAACTCTGAAGTATTCATATGGACAGATTTTTCCTGAGATTAATTCTAAAAGCGTTTTCCTTTTATTATTGCAATTCCTTATCCCATCTTTTTCACTATATTTCTGAACAGTATGTTAACAGATGTTTTTCTTTACCAGATTTTGTTTAGTTAAATTAGTTTTTAAGTGAGAGATGTAAGCAGATAAATTTTACAATTGTTAGAATTGATTCAGTTGTATGATAATGTTTGCCCATTTATTTGTCTATTTTTTATTCAGATTTGGTTGGAGCCAATGAAACCTATTGTAAAACAAGTAAGAAGTAAGTGTATATATTTATAAATCAATGTTTCTTTCCAGAATTTAGCTGAAACAACACTTTTTAAAAAACGATGCTGCTCATATTTGGAATGTGTATTTTAGAAACATGTTGGCACCCCCATTCCCAAAGGGTTAAGCTATTTTAAAGCAGTGATTAGCATTAACTTGGTTAATTATACTATTCTTTAAATTGTTATAATGAAAATAACAATTTAACAAATTAAATAATACAAATGCGCGTTATTTTATTATATTTTCACTTTTTATAGACAAGTATTTGTTTTTCTGAGATGGTAGAAGACAGAACTTGTCATTTTAACAAGCCTCAAAATCCTCTTTTGCTTTGTTTGAATTGAAGTCCTCAATTTCCCAGTAACATTGGTTCTAAATCCTACATATATTCTTTTACCCGGATAGGAATTCTTAGTCTCGAATTCTTAATGCTATATGTTATTATGAAATAACAATAAATAGTTGATTTATGAATGTTTTCTTATGCTTTTTTGTCATTTTTAGGGAAATTATTTTGTTTTCATGTAAGTTATAAACAATAAGAAAATATTTATAAAATTCAGCATACTTTCAAATGAGAAGTTTGAGATAGGGCTGAAGGTTTTCAGGGCAGCAATAGCAGTTACATAAATGTGCAACAATTACTTGTCTGTAAGGCCATCAGGCATTGTAAATAGAATCAATTTGTGGACAGAGCAAGAAAAAAGCTGGTTCAGAAAAGCTGTGGGCAGGCTTCTGCAATATTTTTTTAAAAGCCATGCCTTAGTGTGAGCTTGCATATCAGTTGCACAGTTCCAGTAAAGCTTGACTTAAGAAGGGAACATGGATAAGTAACAGAATCTGCACTTTGTACAGTACATCTTCTGGTTCATAAATCCTGTTGGCTTCCCACATAATCTCAGATTGTTGTTGTCAATATAAGTTAGATATTCACTGCTTATTTCAGAGTCCAGAGTCTAGTGGACAATCTTCCTGTTAATGAATTAGATCTTTGCACTGGTTACTCCCTGTCATTGAATTGTGTATGGGTTATAGAAAATAATTTTTTTAAGAGTGTTTTTCCAGTGAGACAGGTCTATTGGCAACCTGGTCTACCCAAATATGGGATGGTGCATACTGCTTCCACTTTCGCCTTCCAATCCAGGTGCCTTCGCAGGCAGTCGCTTCTGTGACAAACTATTTTGTGTTAAATTTAAATTTACCAACAAATTAAAATTTATTTTTAAGAGTAATCTTTGCTCTGTGGAACTTTCTTCTAGAAGAATGTATAGTTGCTTCCATCTGTTGGTTTAAATATGATTTCAGGTAGTTTTAAAGCAAAGGGCTGGGGCATGATTGTCTTTCAATTGATAGCTTTCATTATTTGTTCTTGTGTTCAAAATTCTGACTTTATCGTGAAATTGTTTTAATTTTTAAAGGTACATTGGGAAGATTATAGTGTAAAAGGTATCTAAGAAATTTATTAAATATTGAATTAAAATAAACTATTTGAGCCTGTCTTCTTCCCCCTATAAATTTAATTTGATATTTTGTGTATAATACCTCATGTATTTTTATGAGGTCTAACATACTAATGAATGTACTGTTACCGGTATTTATTTGGGAATTCTCCTAAACTTTGAGAAATAGCATAAGGACAGTAATCTATAGGTCAGTGGCAATCCATTGATAAAGCCATAATCCATGATTAGTTTTAAAATTTATAACGATTAAAAGAATAAGATTTGTGAGTTCATTGTCATGTTTTAATGATCTATTGGCTTTCTGTAGGACCAAAGAACACAGTGCTTCGTCTAGCTGTAAAGTTCTTTCCTCCAGATCCTGGCCAATTGCAAGAGGAGTACACCAGGTAAAGACTTTCTATATTCCATAAAAAAAGAGAGAAAATTTAGCTTTTATTAGTTGCTTTGTTATACAACATTAATAAATGCTAGTATACATGCATCAGAACTTTATTGATTTAGCTATCAAGTTTAGATATTACCCATTTAGATATCAATATCCAAGTGATTCTGGGCAGTTTATAGATACAAACCATTAATCATATAAAAGAGATATAATTAAAACAGTTAAAACAAAGTGCAAAATAATAGAGTTTAAAAGGCATATATGATAGTTATAGTATAATATAAATAGAATATATCCATATAATTAATAACCAAAATTAAAGAAAAAAGGAGAAGGAAGAAAAAATGGAAAATTATGTTATAAGGACTCCAAGCAAAAAAATTTCCTTGACCATTTATTAAAAACATAAAAAAGGAAAGAAAGCCTAACTCAGATATTAAAAAACAATATATATAATTAGTGCTGCATATCATTTGTGTAATAATTATTTAAGCCAGGAAATAAAGTAAAATACCTTTAGAATGAAAACACATGGCAGATTTGATTTATCTAAATTGAGCACATGAAATAGTATTGATCAGTTTTTTTATACTACTTCTGCAACTGTCTTTCCCTTGTACATTTTTGCTACAAGCTTGATAGCTCAAGCTTGGTAAATTGATATATCTTTCTATAGTGATAAATTGTTGGTGGATAATTCAAAATCAGATTCACACCCTTAATCAGTGAAGATTGGAATTACAGTTTAACAGTACCTGTAGGTTAACCATAGAATTGTGGAGTTGGAAGTGACCATAAGGATCATCTAGTCTAATCTTCTGTAGTGTGCAGTCTTGTGTTCTCCATAAATTTGATCAGGAAACTTGTTACCCAGGTGATTATATCCTTGATGCATATCATCAAATAATCATCAGTTGAATATGTTGCTTATGTTAAAATATATTCATGCCAAATTTTGCACTCTTGTTAAAATTGATATTAAAATTTTCCAAATCTTCCTAATAGGATGGTGAATAATAGTCACTAAGATGATGTAGCAATAAGCAAGTGGAACTCTGTAATTCTTATGTAAGTTACAGACATAGAATAAAAGTAAGCAGCGCCCGTTGCATCTTCCTGCACTTATTTATCTTCTGCTTGTGCTATGGCTATTGCCAGATTATGTCCTCCTTTCCAGAATATGTAATATTCTGTGCTTTAAATGACTAAACATGTTACTAATTCTTTCTTTTTAGATACCTGTTTGCACTGCAAATGAAGAGAGATCTGGCAGAGGAACGCCTTACCTGTAATGACAATACAACAGCACTCCTCATATCTCATCTTCTACAATGTTAGTATGTAATATTCTTTTATAGCTAAGAATGCAGCAGCTTCATGCTTGAGAAATATTGACATATGAAGTATTTGGAATTACATTGGCAGAATCAGATGGTGTGATTCAGCAAACTTGGTCAACTGAAACAAGTTTTAGTTTAATCGGTGCTTGAATACAAAATAATATACAGGGTATAGCAAAGATTAGTGCCCATAGGCCAGTCACAATATGTTTTACTATGGTTTTTTTCAGAATATGCATGCATATATGTTTATATTTTAACTCAATGTTCAAAATTATGTATCAAATGAGTAAGAAACTATTGAGAAGAAAATGGTAACTATTTCAACCATTTAAAGTAATTTAGATAATAGATTGTTTAAGAGACCTGACTTTTGGTATATTTTGTATTTCTTAAATACAGCAAATCTATAGCACCAATGTTTGCTGCTCAATTTGAATAAAGGTCATTTTATTCATGGAAAGAGTCCCTGAATTCAGATATTTAATACATTTAATTTCCTTTTACATACAGAGAAATCTGTTGTGATCTGAAGGTTTCAACTAATATGGTGTTTGCCATGTGTTGATTTGATTGGCGCTTTGTTTCTTTTGTTAAATGACATACCGTTATATGCAGAAGTGTTTTCACTTACAGTATAACTTTGTCATTTGATTATACAGTCTTGACTCAATGCACTATTTTTGGACAAAAGATTGTAGGAGTTCAACTATATAAATTTTACTGTTGTATTAGTTGTGTCTGTATCAGCCATAAACAATGAGATATCCATTCCCTTTCCATAAGCTTTAGTGATATTTATTTTTCTACAGTTATGTCTGAACCCTTTTGACAACCATTCACCTTAAATTCAGCAATCCCATAGTTCCAGCATAGTAGCATTTATGATACATATTAGATCCTGAATATCACTGAAAATTAAATCAAGGGTTCTCTTCTTTCTGGTTTCTTCCATGATAAATGAGTGTACCTAGAAAAGGTAGCTGAATTTGCATATCTTCTATCTTGCAATTTAAATAACAGTTGAAGTAAAAGAAAAAACTGATAAACTGCCTATATGAACCCTTGAACTTATCAGAATCATACCTTTAGCATTAGCCTATAAAAATCCTGTCAGAAAGCAAATAATCCATTTTTAGGATGAAATTTGTAAAATTGACAGTTTTGGGTTTTTTTCAGAAAAGCCAGCACATAAAGAACTATTCTAATAAATTAATAGTTTTTGTAAAATACCTAAAAAGAATAATTTGCTAAGAGTTTGAAATATGTATAATCTGAAATACTGAAGTACTTTGTTTTAAATGTATTTTCTGTTATGTCACAGCGGAAATTGGGGATTTTGATGAATCAGGAGATCACGAACATCTTAAAAACAACCAATACTTTCCAAACCAGGAAAGACTGCAAGAAAAAATACTTGCATTTCACAGAAAGCATGTGTAAGTAAAATTTTCTGATTTTTGTTAGAAAAATATTTTTAAAAGACCAAAAAACCTTGCTAGCAATCAACACTCAGTTAAGCAGAGATAAATACCAAAATTAATAGGAAACCAACAATCAAGCAGTAAATAATATCCAATCAAGGGTATTAACTCAGACAATCAAACATTAAACAACAGCCTAGTCAAAGAATTGCCAAGAATACTTCTATCAACACTCACAGGATAAGCAACTTATATATAAACAGAGTAAACCCCTCCCTTCTGGTACTGATGATGTTATCTAGCTGAGTAATGAAATGTCTGCAAGAAAATAACCAAGCTCCGAGAGCACCAAAGACCCATATTAAAAACAAGAAAAAGTGCAAATTCCTTGTGCTCATGCAGACGGGAACCCTACAATTGAGTAACATATACATGCTTTCTATTTATTGGTCACTTTTTAAAGGTATAGACCAGTGATAGCGAACCTTTTAGAGACCGAGTGCCCAAACTGCAAGTCTTTCTCTCTCTATTATATGTGCATGGCAGAGACCTAAAGACCAGCTGGCCAGTGGGAGGCAGGGCATCATAACACTGGCAGCTCTGTAAGACACGAGATCTTTTTCATTCGCAAGCTTCTGTTTTGTTGTTTGCAGGGAAACTTCTGGTTCCCTGCAAACAACGGAGAGAAATGCCATGGAGAAACACAGTGGAGTTGGGGCGACGGTGCGCGTGCCCACAGAGAGGGCTCTGAATGCCACCTTTGGCATCCGTGCCATAGGTTTGCCACTGCTGGTATAGACTATTTTTTCCACTGAGTGCAAAGTTCGAATTGATAGCTTCTTTTGATGCTCTTTGCAAAGTGTTTATACTGAATAGGCCTGGGCCATCCACTTAGCATTTTTTTTAAGAGGCAGAGTTTAATTGTTCAGGGAGGATTCCAATTACCTTGAATGTTTTCAATCAGAGTTCAGACTTAGTTTTGACGCAGAATCCATTTTGATCAGTCTAATATATGACATTTTATAAGAGAATAGAGAAAGAGGACTAGTATGTTTCACTGCTTGATCTTTCAGCAGGTTTGATCATGGTCCTGAAAAATAAAAAAAATCTTCCTTGAATAATTCAATTGTATGAATTATTCAATTGTGTTATTAGCCTCAGGCAATTTTTTACCAACTAATTATAAGTTAATTGAAATCCAGATGCTAAATAAAATTAGTTAAAACAGAACATCATTTTCAAGTTATTTTTATATGCGATTAGGTTAATCCCTCCTTTTTGATCTGATAAAGTAAGCCCATGTGGCTGCTTGCAAGGAAGGAGTATTTCCATTTAGTTGCCTTAAATCACCCCATTTTCATACACATTTAGAGTGTCATAAATTCATAACGTCTGTATTTTTATTTTATTTTTATTATTAAAGGGGTGAAACCCCTGCTGAATCAGACTTCCAGGTGCTTGAAATAGGTCGGAAATTGGAGATGTATGGCATGAGATTTCACTTGGCATCTGATCGTGAAGGGACAAAAATTAATCTGGCTGTTTCAAACATGGGTGTATTGGTTTTCCAGGTAAGAAAATAATTTTAAGCACATATTTTTAAATATTGTTCTAAATTTAATCTTAAGGATCAAGAGTCTGGCATCGTTTCTGAATGAGAAATTAGAGTTCACTTTCACAATTCTTTCTAACATCCTGAGGCAGATTAAACATTTTTGACTAAATAAATACAAATGATTAATCGTATTCTTTGCAGAGAACTCTTCAGTTGGAATCCATACAGTTCATTTCCCCATTGGTTTGCCAGTGCTGATGGTTTCAAGCTGAAGTATTACTTTAGCCTGTGCTAGCAATTATGACATGTTTAAAAAAGGAATCATGTTTTTTTGAAAAAATTGATTATGACATGGTGATTAGTGTAATTAAAATGGTCTGATTCAAGGAGGTTCCCAATAACCTATAACATCTCACCCTTATCGCTGCCTTAATTCTTTTTTACCAAAGTCCTGTAGAATCTTGTTCTTCATATTCAAGAGACAATAGTAAATATTTATGTAGACAATTGTAGCTAAAAATATTCTGATAGTATTTATTTATGCATAATGTTTAAATCCTGTTCTATGTATATTTTATTTTATTTGTATATTTTACTTACTTTTTGCATTTCTGAACCATCCATTTCCCTCAAAGAGGGATGCTGAGAAATATGTTTAAGTCCTACATTTCTTCACTTGTTACCTATTGCATTTAACACAGGGCAATATAAAAATCAATACTTTCAATTGGTCCAAAATCCGAAAAATAAGCTTCAAGAGAAAACGATTTCTTATCAAGCTTCATCCAGAAGTTCATGTAAGTATTATCATAATATCTTTTCTATAATTTTATGTTGAGTTTATGTCTGAGCTGACATTCATGCAGACCATCAAATGAACCTGTTATTTCTGTGACATTATGTTCGGAGATGTTATTTGATTAGACAAAGATGGCTTCACTTATAATTTGAGAAAACAACCTTTCTTTTATACATGCTGATACTCTAAAACCCTTCCTGTCTGGTATACACATGGCAATGCGTTCCTACAAGAGCCAATACACTTTTTCTGTAGTTGTTTCCCTAAAATGAAACATACTTCCTCCTGAAGGCTCAAACAACTCTCTCCCCTTCTAATGTTTTGAAAAAATGTTAAAACCTTATTTCATCATATTTTAGCTCCATTTCCTCCTGAATACTTGTTTATTCTGTAATTCTAGGGTCCGTATCAGGATACTTTGGAATTTCTTTTGGGAGGTAGAGATGAGTGCAAGAACCTCTGGAAGATATGTGTTGAGTATCATACATTCTTTAGGTTATCTGATCAACCAAAACTAAAACCAAAACCAGTCTTCTTCAGCAGAGGATCATCTTTCAGATACAGGTATGATATAACTAATTTTCTTTGGTTCCAAAAAAGGCATTCAAGAAAGCTTTTTTTCTCTTTTTTATCCTGAAAATTTAGGATCTTATTACTAAAGAAATTAAAAGCACAAATTTAAATATGGTTCTAATGAGATTTTAAAAACATTTATATTTATTGTTTTACAGCGGACGAACACAAAAACAATTGGTGGATTATGTTAGAGAGAGTGGTTTGAAGAAAGTTCCTTATGAAAGGTAATAAACTATTTGTGGTGTAAACCAGCAAACTGTTACTATTTTGGAATTTGTCTTATGTGTTTCTTAATCTTTTTTCTAAAATAATAGCATTCTGCTATTTATATTTAGAATAAGTTTATAACTGTACATTTACTTTCATTTTCTTTCCTAATAATTTTAAGTTATAGTTTTCATGTTTTTAGTAACAGCTTGGTCTTTTTGAATTAAGATTTACTAAATTTAGTGAAGTTATTTTGATAATTGAATCTTAGGCAGGATGGATTAATTTAAACACTTTCACTTCAGATAATGTCAGCTGGAGGAATATCTTATAGTTATTTTTCATATATATTTGTTCATTATTACAATAATCACAGCAAATGTTATCTCTTATGTCAGGGGTTCCCAACATTTTCTATACCCCACACCCCTAGAACACTTATATTCTCACACCCCTTAAAAATAAATAATTATATGCATTTAATTAAAAATATGCATATACACTATAAGTTTGAAACTTCTAAACGCAAGTTTTTGCACCCCCTGGAATATTGTCCCTGTTGGGAACCCCTATCTTATATAGAGTAGTATTTTTAACCTTTGAATTGCATCTCGTAATCGCTTGTTGTTGCAAAAGTAAATTTGGGCTCTATCTCATCTCCAGTAGAAAAAAGAGTTGTATTGGGTATCAGTAAACATAAGAAATTGTAATATGGAAAGGCAGGCTATTAGTCCTGTGGGAAATGTGGTCCAGGTCCACTACATGATTAGTATGTATTTTAATGCTAAAATGTTAAGTTAGACATTCTTTAAATCTCTAGTATCTTTGAAGTTGTATGAATACTATGTTTGGTGTATCTGAAGTCAAGAAAGAAACTTCATAATCTACAGCTTCCTAAAATATACATTAGAATAGGGGCTGTTTAGGAATCTACATTCTATGCAATGTGACAATCTTTTCAGAATGTGGAACTAGAAGGAATGATTTGGATTGCTGGACAGGTAAGTTGGAGGTCTGTTTTGTCAGAGCGATTGTTTTCCTCCATCTAGATCAGGGGTCGGGAACGTATGACTCGCGAGCCAGGTGTGGCTCTTTTGAGAATTTCATCTGGCTCGCAGAAAAAATAAGTCTCGTCACCGGAAGCCCTT
>JAEANM010020118.1:0-12185 GCA_017656035.1 Myanophis thanlyinensis
ATGTGCCAGCCCGGGCATTTCCTGGGGTTAGGGATTTGTTTATAAGTCTGGAGATGTATTCTGTATCTGAATGTATTGTGTCCTGTGCTTTGTGTGATTGTAGTAATGGAGGCTCATTCAATTTCACTGCACACATGTTGTGCATTGACAATAAAAGGATTGCATTGAATTGAAATTGAGCTACTGAGTGAGACAGGAGAACCTGGCTCTAAACATCTTTAAGAGAATATTATCAAGGAAACCAGGGTCAACAAAGAGTTTTTGGGATATACAGTATGTAAATAGTCACACATTGATCTGGACATCATTTGATCTCTATTTGTTCTGGACTTTGTCATTATTCTATACTATTTCTGATAGATGATTGTCCAGTCTCTTCTTAAAAGCCTCCAGTGTTCGATAGCTCCATAATTTTCTGAGGCCCCAGTTCCACTGGATAATTGTTCTCCCTGTTTCTTGTCTTGTCTTCTGGTGCTTTGGAAAATAGGTTGACCCCCTCTTCTTTGGACAGTCCTCAAATATTGGAGCATTGCTATCATGTCACCCCTAGTCCTTTTCATTAAACTAGACATATCCGATTCGTGCAACTATTCTTCATAACTCTGTTGACCAATGCTGGATGTAGTATTCCAAGTGTGTTCTTACAAAGTCCTTATAAAGTGGTACTAATACTTCATGTGATCTTAATTCTATTCCTCCATTAATGCAGCACTGGATTTTTTGGCTTCTGTTGAACACTGCTGGCTCATACTTAATTGATTTTCTACTAGGAATCCAAGATTCCTCTCATACTACTGCTATTGAGCCAGATTTCACCTAATCTGTGCCTATCTTCATTATCATCATTATCATCATCATTGCCATTGTCTCTCCATTGTAGCATGAAGGCCTCTTCTGCTCGTTTTCCACCAATATGGTCCTGAGCTTTTTTTTTCCAACGGGGGCCTGCAATACTTGCTGATGTCATTGATCCATCTTATTTTAGGTAATTTGTATCTATACAATTGGTTTTTCTTCCCTAAGTATAGAACCTTGCTTTTCTCTACATTGAATTTCATTTTATTAGATAGAGCCCAGTGTTCGAGTCTATTTTTTCAATTTAGAAAAAAGTAAGGTTTTATACTTAGGCAACAAAATCCAAATGTTCAGGTGCATATACTGAGCTTTGGTGGTACAATGGTTAGAGTGTAGTATGTAGGTTATTTCTGTGACTACTGGCTACTTATAATTTGGCAGTTCAAACTCCACCAGGCTCAAGGTTGACTCAGCCTTTCATCCTTCTGAGGTGGGTAAAATGAGGACCCAGATTATTGGGGGCAATATGCTGATTCTATAAACTGCTGAGAGAGGGCTGCAAAGCACTATAAAGCAGTATATCAGTCTAAGTGCTATTGCTATTGCTACAAATCAGGTTCAATAGCATTAACTGCAAGAGGGTTTGTGGAGTCCTAGTAGACAATCACATAACTATGAGTCACCGTGAGCTGTGGCTACCAAAAAAGGTAACACAATCATTGGTTAAATTAACCAAAGAATAGAGTCAAGATCACATGAAGTATTAGTAGTGCTATATAAAACCTTAATAAGACCACATCTGGAATACTGCATCCAGTTTTGGTCACCACGTTATTAAAAAGATGTTGAGATTATGGAAAGAGGCAGAGAAGAGCAATTAAAATGATTAAGATTAAGATTAAAACATTTGACAAAGAATTAGAATATGATTATAAACCAAACTAAGAACAAAGATCTGGAAAGGATGGGGATGAGGTTTCTTATCCCACCAGCGAACTACAACAGTAAGCATCCCCAAAATCAGATTTGATATCATTCTGGAAGGCCAAAGTGGAGGGGGCAGTTCTCATGTCCACAGTAGAATGTTCCACAGTGATATGATACAGTGGAAAAAGCTCGTCTCCTTGATACCCCCTGCTTCAGGTCCTTAGTAGACACTGTACATAGTTGGCCAATTCCACTGGTGCAAGCAAGGCAAGGTTTGTCCCATCATGGAGCAAGGGCTCCTCAGATACCTTGGAGCAATGTCATGTAGGGCTTTAAAGATAACAACCAAAACTTTGAATTGGATCTGGTAACAAATGCAGCTCACACAATAAGTGTTACCTGTGCAACCCTAGGAGCTCTCAGGATGGTGCGTTCCACTGCATTCTGCACCAACTACAGCTTCCAAATACTCTTGAAGGACAGTCCCCATGTAGAATGCATTGTAGTAGTCCTTCATTAGTAGTAGACACTTAATTAGTTCTCCTCATCTAAGTGTGGATTTTTAAAATATGCTATTGACTATTTTACATCCAGATCTTTTTATGGACAGTCTTGACCACAAACTGCCATGTTACCTTTCCTTGTTGCAGTAGTGGGCCCACTTACAAATTATTCAGTACATCTACAAATCCACAGTTGGCTAGCTATACTAACACTTTGTATAACCTAAGCTAATTTATGGGTGTCTTGCAAAAACCCCTTGATAGTTTGCTAATAAATTAATAGGTCAGTGCGTCAGATATAATAATTTAATTTCTATTTTATTTTGACAGCAAATGTTCCTTTGTATTCAGATCAGGTCTTAATAAAATAATGTAAGATTTGGGAATAAAAATGAAGCCTAACAGGCTGGCACTGGAGGCCAAGATAGAGAAGATCTGCACAGCCACCATATACTTCCCCTTGGTGCTAAGATAAGTGGGTACAAAGGACACCCAGACACTGCAGAAAACCAGCATGCTGAAGGTGATGAGCTTGGTTTCATTGAAGGCCCCAGGTAGATTCCTGGCAAAGAAAGCCACCAGGAAGCAGATGACAGCTAGGAAGCCCATGTAGCCTAGAACAAGGTAGAACATGGCAACAGAACCTTCATTACATTGAAGAATGATATAACCAGTCTGTGAGTATGTGTCCAAATCAGGAAATGGGGGAGAAGTGCCCAACCAGATGCTGCAGACAACAATTTGGACACCTGAACAACAAAGGATGATGGAGTTGGCCAGGCTTTTCCCCAGCCATCTCTGCACTTCACTCCCTGGTTTTGTGGCCAAGAAAGCTAACACCACAGTGACTGTTTTGGCCAAGACGGTAGAAATGGCAATTGTGAAAATGTTGCTGAAGGCCATTTGTCGGAGAAGACAGGTAGTTTTCATTGGCCTACCAATAAATAGGAAGGAGTTCAAGAAGCAAAGCAGGAGGGAAATGAGCAGGATGTAGGAGAGGTCTCGATTGTTGGCTTTGACTATAGGAGTTTCTTGGAATTTAATGAATATTCCCAAAACTAATCCTGTTACCAAAGTCAGAAATAAGGCAAAGGAAACTAGGATGATCCCCAGATTTTCTTGATAGGATAGGAATGTTTCTATTTTAGGTATACAGTCATCTCTGTTGATATTTGGGTACTGATGTGCTGGACATTTGATACATTTTTCAGCATCTGAAAAGAGTGAGATGAACATCAATTATAGAGCATGTTTTTCAATGATACCCACTGTTAGAGTGAAACTGGTAATGAGATGGATGAATGTGGGTGGAGAAAAGCAGCATGCAGCAATGGTTGGGAAATTTAAATAGTATGAAGAAGAAGTGCCAAAGGCAAGTGAAATTGTATGCCACACATTCTCAAGATGATCTGTGGCTATTTTCAATGGTTGCATTGTTTGCATCCCATATTCCATGAATCACCTTTTAGAGCTGAAATTCAAAGCACTGTGCAGCCTTCCAACTAAAGAACTGGTCATTGGAAACCCTTATCTCAAGTAGAAGGTAGAGTAGAGAGTTGGACATAAGTCTAAGTCGCATCTTTCCACCTCTGACTATTTTGACAAGGAAAATATTTCACAATTAATTTAGCTTCTGATTGTAGATTGTCAGATCTTCTCTCTGGACAGCAGTTTTCCTGACTGGTGGAATCCACTGTTTCTTTATCCTCCCACCCATGCCAGAAGACAGGGAGGGACGGAGGAAGGGGGGAGGAAGAAAGGAAGGAAGGGAGGAAGATCCAGTGTTGGACCTAAAGATGGACCTATTAAATAAATAAATCCAGCTTTTTAGTCATGCATTACTAGATGGAAAAGGAAGGGAAGGGAAGGTTGGAAGGGGAAAGGAAGGATCAGAAATCCTCAATTTCTCCACAAAAGCCAAGAAAAATTGATAGAGATTGACCAATAAAGAAAACAAAGAGTAAGAAATGCTGTCTCAGTCCTAAAGCAAAGCCATCATTCATCCATTGTTTTTTAAATTAATTTGCTCCCAATTTAAATTCCAAGATTATTTTGTATCAGTCATTAGGTAATGAATTATTCATATTGATTTTTCTTTTTCTTTTTCTTTTCTTTTTTTTTTTTAAAACCTCTTTTATGAACAATATCAGGATAACAATATCTTCCCAAATATCTGTCTTTTTTGTCATGTGTCACTCACCTTCCATGGTGGAGATGGTTCCTTCTGTACAAGGATGGCAGTCATAGCAGCAGATGGGCTTTCCTTCCTGAGGCACCTTCATGAATCCAGGATGACAGCTTTCCCCACACCTGGAAGGAGGCATGGGCTGAGAAGAGTGGGGAAAAATTCAGAATATGAAGTTATTTTCAGAAAAATATCAAGGAAAGAAGGATTTGTTCATTTCCAATTCAAAGATTAGCTTTGACTAATTAGAAACCAATAGGAAATCTGAACTTCATTAAACACATGATTGCACATTCCATCTCTATTTCTCTTTACTTTTAATATTTCATACACACTACAGATTTAGGGTTTCAAATTAAATTTAACTGTAGATTTAGCAAGGAAATGTTGGATGGATTCTTTATTTTTGCTGAGTAAACGACCTTAACTATATAACTAGCTCAATCCATTTTTTTCCCACAGACTCAGTGAATAGTTTGTATGAATATTGAAGGCTGTATATGGCCACCTGAACAGTCAGCAAATAAGAAGCCTGCACTTTCAACTGACATGAAAACTCAAAGCAAGTCCCCTCTCACCCCTATAGTGTAAACCTCTTGTTGCACTTTTAGTGAAACAAAAATGAATATTTGTCCCACCTTATTCAGCATTTCCAATTGTATGATACTCTTCTGGTCAATAGAAAATTTCAAATCCTGGGATGTCAATTTTTCTAAACTCCCAGATTTAATTCTCTTGACAGATTTGTTGGGGAAAACAATCCAGTTCATAATGTCCAGGTCAGCTGTCAGATCTCCCTTTCCATCCAAATATACTCCTTCTATGGAATGATTGTGAAACTGAGAGCCTTGAAGGAAGGAATGAAGCTGAAATACAAAGGAAAATGAAGAATTTAGAAAGGAGATTAGATGTTCTTTGAAAATACTCTTTGGTGTATGCTGGGAAGGATCTGAATATTTCTGTCTCTGTCTTCAACTACCAGATTCTGTTTTGTTTCCAACTTGTTTAGGAAAGTATTAGTAAGCATAGGAATAATAATAGCTATAAACTAGAGCAATGGCTGTAATGGACAAGTGTCTTGGCATCTGGTCATGTTCCTCTTCCCAGCGCTTTAGCATGGAAATACCAATATGTAATTCCTCTAAAACAAACAATTATTTCTTCATTCCTTCATTCTTATTAATCCAAGATTTCCTTCTCCAGTGGTCACGTTTTGTCAGAACTCTCTGCTATGACCTGTCCATCTTGGGTGGCCCGGCACAGCATAGCTCATAGCTTCATTGGGCTATGTAAGCCCCTTCACCATGACAAGGCAGTGAACCAAGAAGTGGATCAAGATATTAATGTACTCATTTTGAAAGACATAAAAATAAAACAGGAAACTATTGCCAAAACAAGGATCAAAGGGAATGGAAAGGAAAGTGAAGAAAATGGAAGGTTCATATTATATTGGAGTTGACTTTCAAGATAATTTAATTTTTCAAAATAAGTAACCAAGACCTTTACTTCAACAACTGATTCCCACATTCAGGAAAAACACATCTAATGGAAAAGAAATACCTGCCATGCCCTCACTCTTGGTGCTTCTACCATCACCCCCTTGTTCCTCATTGATCTCTTGAATGTGGATATATGAGCTGAATTTAAGGACCTTCCCAAAGCCCAGATGGTGTTGGAGATGAGGTAACTGTCTAGAGCCAGGATCTGATCAATCTCCTCTTTCCTCAGAGGCTCCAATTCTTCTCTCTGTCTGCACCGTCTCCAGCTTTTAACTGAAAAGGCATCCTTAATGAATGAACATGTAAAGGATTTCTCCAAAAATATATGCAGGAATGTGTAAAAGAGCTGAAATTCATCATAATCTGCCCATTTTCTTTTCTTTATCAGAAAGGAAAAAATGCCAGCGATATGTTTCAAGGAATTGACACTAAACATAAAGTCAAGGCTGAGATCCCACTGAGCTGTTGTGATCCAGACTTTATCTACAACATGTTTCTGAATGTGTCGAAGTCCTCCTTGTACAATTATCATTCCTATTGTGAAAGAATTAGTCTCTGAACCATAAACAAAGACATTGACTTTTCTCCACTTATAATATTCTTTTAACTTTATATTCATTTCAGCAACGTTTAGTGTAAAACTTTGATATATAACTGCACAAATGCCATTGCTTAACATCGAAGAAGACATTGTCCTCATGAACCTGTCCCCCTGGTCAGTTTTTGGAGCAACAAGACCAACCAAGGACCATCTGAAATGAAGTAGCAGTTGGACAATCCCCGTGTATTGGGTTCCTTCAAGAGGGAGCATCGGGTAGAAGAAAGGAAACTGAGTTTTGTCCCTCAGAATCTGGGAAGCAAAACTATAACTGATCTGAAAGGAATAGAAGATAGTGGTACTTTAAATGAAACAAGCTAAATATATTTCCTCTCATTTTCCTAATAAAACATTGCTGTTCATTTACAGCAAAGAAGCTCTGATTGAAAGATTCATGATTGCAATGAATCTCCTAAAAAAAGACCCACCTGAGGGATTTTGTAGATACCCAACATGGTTGAAATCTGGATGGAGATGCCAGTCTCAGCCTCTTCCATAATAGCCACTGTGTTTCTTTGCCTTCCACACCTGAAGTTGGGAACATTGGATTCCCCATCTGAAAGCAGGTCCAGCAAAGCCTCTGAAGTCATTTCTACCTTGAAGAAATTTTCATAGATACTATAACCCAGGGTAATGTTACGTAAGAGATTCTGATTGATGTCCTCAATGGCAAAAAGGAAAGGCACAAATTTCCAATAAAATTTGGTTGATGATCTGTATGTACAAACACATTGATGAAAATATCATTTAATTTTTCCCGCATGATAACACTTTGGATCCAATCAATCAGTTGTTCCCCCAAAATTGCAATATTCCAAAATGTTACCATAGAAAAGAAAAACAGTAGAAAATTATGGATCATGCAATATTTCAAAGACACTCACTCTCCCACTTGGTGAAACTAACACCTCTTCAATTTCATGTATTGGTTTTCAGGTACTGATTTCATATTTGATGGACTCTTATCTCTCTCTTAATAAAAGTGGTTGATGGACTCACATGGCTGAAAAGATCTCTTTACTATTAGTTGTAGCATATGCTAGATATTATACATATTTTTGAAGTTAGATCAACAGTTTAGATACTATAAGCTCCTGCATGGGTGACATTCAGCAGTTCGTAAAGACCAGGTTAGTCTCCACACCTCTATGACAGAATGAAATTTAAGCTTCTAATGAATGAAGCATTATTGTTGTTGTTTTGTTTTTGTGTTTCACGGACAGGCTTTTTTTGTTATTACCTTGATTTCTATTTTTTTTGTTTTAATTATAAGCCACCCAGAGTCACACAGCCTATGGATTGCAAATATAAATAAGTCAACCAACCAACCAACCAACCAATATAATATTTCATTTAAAAAGGGATTGTTAGTTCTATGGTATGAACTAATAAAGGAGAATCAGAGACATTTACAAAATCCAGGAATGCCTATGTTCTTAACTGGGACTCTTATCCAGTGGTACATGAAAAAACAATGCTGGAATTATCTCATCTGCAATACAGAGAAAAAAGACAGCATCCACTGGTGCTTGGACCAGTGTCCTCAACAATCCAGTTCAACTCAGGAGTGAGATGGAGACAGAGGTCATTCTGTCCCTCTCTGTCCATAGTCTAATTGCACTGATTTTAATCTTTCATGGAAAGAAAAGTGGATGGGAAAAAAATATTTTGATTGGTTTCTGATAGCTGAAAGCTTGAAATGAGATTCCTCAGCAGCAGTGTGCAATAGGGAACTCAAGCTAGAATCAGAAAGTAAATTAGTAAATGGGACAGACTGAAAGATTAAAAAAAACCATCTTGCACTTTGGGTGGGAACTCTAGACTTTCATTGCAAATGAAGGGTCTGTAATGCAGTGCAGGAAGATTGACTCACTTGGAGAAAGCTGTTGAAGGACTTCTATTGAAGCTTAAGGGTTGAAATGCAGCCTTAATTGCAGAGACTATGAGGCTAATGAAATAATCTCCTGGCTTGTAATGATTCTGTGGGTCCACTTCACCCTGTTCCAAAATCAGGAGGCATTTGGATTTGTGCATCCCCCAGACTCCCCTTGGCCACAGAAGCAGTGCAAAGAGAAGAAGCAGCACCATGACTTGTGTTCCTCACTGAGACTTCTCTATTGCACATACCTTTGTAACAAAAAGGATGAGAAGAAGAGTTGGAAGAAAACAAGACCTTTTCCAAGCCAGAAGGTTAAGATCCAGACCGAATCCAGCCAAGGGAAATACACATAGTCCCTACTTATTCCAAAACCAACCCTAGATTCTCTCTGTGTCCAGAGCCACTGATGCACCCAAACTTTGTGACATAGACTCCACTCCACATTGCTTTTGAATCTGATACCATCACCAAAACATTTTCTGACATGTTTGTGCTAAGTTTTCTTAAAGGTTTCAGAAAGGTCTCTACAGACATAACATAAAGACAAGAAATAAACCACTGTGATTTAAATAATTGCAAGACAGAAAACCCTGAACCCTGAATATATCAACAGGCAGCTGCTCAAAGGGAAAATTCACAGATGTGGCTCCAAACTTTGACAATGGGCCAATGTGATTGGAGGATTTGGCCCCAGATCTTGCCAGTAATACAGTTTTCAGAGAATTGAAGATCAAGACAGTCTTTTAGCTAGGCTTATTAATATAGATTTATTTTGGCTTTTTTTAAAGAAAAAATTTCTTATGAGTATTTAGGTAGCTGTGAATACCAGTTAGAGGTGACCAATTATTCCTTGTTTGGAGATAATCAAAAGTGGGGAGTAGAAAAATTATTTCCCATTCATCTTACTAACCTTCACTATGCTTTCCATCAAATCCAGCAAAATCATGAGAAGGAACCTTTTGCTCAATATGAGCTGTATCAGCACTTTGGCTTCAGATCCTGCAAATATAATTCAATTCTTTTCTTGCTTTTCTTTTTCTTTAAAGTTGAACTAGCTATCTTTATATTTGCATTCATTTTGTAAATATGACATTTTTATTCAAAAAATATATATCAAAATGGAAACCCCGATGCAAAGGTTTATAATCAGGTTAATTCAAGAATACATATAGAAAAAAAGGAATCTTATTTGTACATTCAAGAAGTAATGACAGTCAAACAAAAAAGGATCTGGTGTTTTTTTTCTTATTTTATTATTTTTAAACAATAGTGAAGTATTAAATTCTGTTTTCTGGAATTAGTAAGTGATATTTTGAGGAACTTCCTACCCACAATCCATTTAATCTATTATTTTGACATGATTTCCTTTTGTATTTGGGTCTCAGAAAATAATGTAGCAATGAAGGTTTACCCCAGCAGGCCAACACTGGAGGCCAAGTTGGAGAAGACCTGCACAACCACCATGGCCACTGTAAAAGACCAGCTTGCTGAAGGTGATCATATTGGCTTCATGGAAGGCCCAGACAGAGCATTTGAGGAAAAAGCCAATATAAAACACAGGGCTGTAAGTTCATAACTCTCTCTTCATCTTGACGGTATAGATCACAGTCAGAGAAGGGAGCAGAAGTTCCAAACTAAAAGCCACTATGAAACAGAGGGCTGTAATTAGGTCCATAATTATAACCATCTCTTCAGGCTGACAGGGTAGAAAAGAGGGCAGATGTTCCAAATAAAATGATGCAGATGACAACTCTGAGAAGAAAACTAGGTCAGAGCTATTTGTATTGCATTTAATTTCCCCTTCAAATTAATATAACATCCATCCATTGTAACTTATTATTGTTATAGAACTTCATTTGAACATGCACTGTCAATTTTATCAAGGATTTGATCCATTTTGTCTAAAAGCTTGGCTGAGAAGGAATCAAAAACTTTGCACTAAGATGTCTGCTCCATTTTCTCAGTCCTCTGGGTCTTGTGTCCAGCCTTCAAGGTTTCATTAGAACAACCAAATAACTATAATTCCAAATTCTTCTGGCCATTTAATCCATAGTTAACTTTCCAAAATCCATATGGTAAGCGCCATTTTGTTTTAATGTCACCCCCCAAATCATGTTTTTAAAACTTTTAAAATCAAATGTGCACTGCCTGTTAAGAAGGTGAAAACACCCCTGATGAATGCAATAAGTTCTTGCCAGTCCAAAGGACTGAAATCTCATTGATATACAAAAAAGGAAAAAAAAATCCAAAATGTGATTAAGATATTAGGCTCCATCAGTCTTAACATCTATAAAGACTGATTTGCAATTGTGATCTCGATGTTAGCCACTCCAATCATAAGCCAACCCTATTAACTCCCAATGTGGTCTGGCCAAGATGGCTGCTGTCCTGGTCCTGTTGCCCAAGGAATGTCAACTGATACTGACCAGGAGGTGTGCCTTTTCTGGCATAGCACCTGCCCTCTGGAACATTCTCTCTGTGGAGATTAGGATAGTCCCTACTCTGTTAAATTTTTGGAAGATCTTGAAGTCCTAGTTATGTGCCTGGGACTGTTATTCCAAAGCAGGAACCATTTCACAGAGGAGGTTGATTCTTTGGAGATGAGCTAATGAGGAGAACCTGGCTCCAAACATCCTCAAGAGAGTGTCTTTATGGAATCCATTGTCAAAAGAGAGTTTTGGGATGTATGCGAAGAGTCACACATTGATCTTAATATATTTTGGTCCATATTTGAAGTGGACATTAGCTTTATTATCAAGGCAGTCAAGAATCTGCTGAGGTTCCCATTTTGAATCAAGATAATAAATGATGTATGCAAAACATTTTATCTATTATTTCCTTAATGTACTCTACCAAAACATGACATTAGCCCCAATTTCAAACTGTGAGTTAAACTGAAGGACTTCCTTACCGAATGCCTCCAACATAAGATTCTATACACTCGTATTTTTATTTATTGTATTTTGAAAAGAGGAAAAAACAGAAAAAAATGATTAATACAGAAATAAAATATCAGTAAATGAACAAAGAAGTTACTAAAGTTAGTGGAGTTTGTAGACTTAGTTGGCAGTCTCTAGAGTTTATTGAAAAAAAATCAGACACAAAGTAACTAACACAAAAATGATTGTGCACAGTTGGATTTGTTCAAAATCTCTCTTAGAATTAGGAGAAGTATCAGATTATGTATCTTTTTGGACAACCATATTATCCATAGTTAGGGATAAAATTCAGAGACACCGAGTTCCATCTGTAAGCTCCCATAATCATCCAGACCCTCACAGTCTGCATGTACTAAGTAGACACCTCTACAGCACCACTGGTACATTGTGAAGAAGTGCATGATTCAATGGGCAAAGAATTTTGGGTATAAAATAATGCTTAAACAATGAAAATACATACAGGGTCAAAATTTACATTCAACTATAACTTGAAATAATTTTTAAATGAAATATTGTACTGTTGATACTTTACACCCAATAAATTGTCAAAGTGTAGAAAGATACTTCAAATGTGTTATGGAAATGTAAATGAAAGAAAGGAACTCTCTATCATCTTTGGTAGACCCACCCCCAAAGGCAGAATTATTAACGGATATTTTAGGACATATTTATCCAAAGCTGACTTTTCTATTTTATTTTGACATCACATGTTGTTTTGTATTCAGATGTGGTCTTAGGAAAATAATGAAACATTTGGGCAGGAAGATGAAACCCAGAAGTCCAGCATTGGAGGCCATGATGGAGAAGACCTGCACAGCCACCATGTATTTCCCTTTGGTGCTCAAATAGGTGGGCAAGAA
>JAEANM010020119.1:0-12185 GCA_017656035.1 Myanophis thanlyinensis
CTTCAACTCCCAGAATTCCTCAGCCAGCATGGCTGGCTCAGGAATTCTGGAAGTTGAAGTCCACGAGTCATAAAGGAGCCATAATTGCCCACCCCTGTGTTAGTTCATGCAGTGGAGTCCAGTTTACCATTGCACTTCATTTCATTATAGGCATACACCGCCATATTACTTGGCTTTTAACCAATGAAATTGATAGGGATCTGCTATTTTTCTCTTCTATCATAAAACAAATAACAACTGTGCTGCATATTTTTTTTCTTTTTTCTTTACTGATTCAGGAAGGGTAAAACAAGAATGTCAGGGACTATGTTAAACCTAGTTCAAAGCAAACTATGGGTCATTCACCTGACCAAAAGTATATTTGAAATACAGAAAGGATTTTTGAAAGCCAGCTTCATTTCCAGCTGATTTATTCGCAGGAGTCCAGCATTGAAGGATGCAGTGTGGAAAATTCATTAGAATGAAAACAGTGGATTTCAGCTGATGGAATTTATATTTTAAAAAACAGGAGCCTTTGAAATAAAAGGCTTAGCACCCCTAAGAAAAACAATCTACTTGTAATTCTATATTACTTAACATTACCCTATAACAGCTCTATAACAAATGGTTATAGCTGTTCACGCTTTTTCTGTCTTCAACCATATTGCTCAAACAGGAATGTTAATAAACTCAAAAGTACGCAACTATTCTAAAATTTAAATTGGCCTAAATAAAGATATCCTAACTATGTATTTTTCATTCTGGTTCTTGTCATACATACTAGGTAGGGCTAGCAATCTGATTCAGAATGAACTGGCACAATATTTTATTTGGTTCACCAGTCATGGCATCAGATATTTTAATGGTTGTTCCAAGTGGCCTCCAGGAAATACAAGAGGTCTTGAGAAAGACACATTTACAACTGGTGAATTATTAACACTAATCACAGTATATAAATCTCTACAGGAATTTTCTCATACCCCACAATGTGTACCAGACTTGGGGTGGGGGTAATGAATAGGGAGGACATTGGTCACACTAATTTGGAAGCAAACGGGACCCTTGATCACAAGGGCCAGATCAAAATCAAATTAAATTTTGCATTATTGAAAGAGGAGGGAGGAAGTCACATGCAAAATTTGCCTATCAGCCACTCTATCCTCTCGGTTTGGCAGAATTATATTGCAAGACTGAGGGTTAATTTTGAAGGTATAAATTAATGAAATACATAAATAAAAGCCCGCAATCCCCATTGTAAAACATTCTGTCAAAACAGGCTGCATTTTGTCACATTGCATTTTTAGGACAAAGCAAAATGCTACAGGCTATGACAACACCACTGAGGCTGAAGGGAATTCAGTAGATAGAGAATCATAATTCTGCTTGCAATGAACACCCTCGTCTCTTCCCATTATCAAAACAATTAATCTTTTTTTTTATAAGGAGGGTGTTGCCTTGCTCTTTAGCCCCACATACTTCAGTATATACCGTGATGAATATTTATCTGTAAGCTTCGTATTACTCATATGCTTTCATTTCAGCTTTCCTGCAGTCCTGATTCTTACACTTTTTTCTTTCCTTTTATAAAGTTAAAATTGCTGCCAGCGGATGTTCTCTTTTATGTCTACAGAAGCGCATGTAATTTCAAGAACCATCTAGACCAAAGCACTGCCTGCTGAGAGAGCAGCCATGCCAGCGCTACTTCAAATGCAAAAGGCTGGGGTTTTGTTTTTTTTAGTCAGGACAACCCAAGTTGGCTTCCAATTAGCAGAAATAAACATTCTTCTTGCATTGATGTACACACACATATATCAACTCTTTCGGTTTAGGAAGACTTCCTCAGAACTGCTGTGTGATCTGGCTCCTGACCAACTGTATGATGGCTTAATGACAGTGCTACGTGCAGTGCGTGAGGCTATCAGCAATCAAACACTAACTTCGCTCCTGAGTACACTTCACAGAGAAACGGCTGAAGAAAGGAAAAGCATATACAAAACATACAGAACTGATTCTTGCTGAATTCTTTCAGAAATCAGGAGGGAATGAGAATGGGGGTTGTTTGTCTTCCCTCTCCTTTTCATGACGAACACATATCCCGAACTTTTCTTCTTGGGTTTTTTTTTGGGGGGGGGTTGTTGTTGTTGTTTGCCTGATACATTCTTTGAAAACTCAAGCTCAGGAGAGTAGGCCAAGAGGGAAAAGCATAGCAATTTGCTATTGTTTTTCTTTTTTTCTTTGAAAAAAGTCAAAATTCTAAAGCCCTGTTTTGACAATTTCTAACTTTAATGTTCTTTTATGCCTTCAAAAAATTGCTGCCAGTTTTGTTTCTCCTGTGCATTAAAGGCTGTGAGATAAATTTGAGATAAGAGAGGCCACATTCACTATTGCTGGGGTTCCCAGCAAAGGGGGGTTGGGACACCAGCTCCTCCTGAATGTCTTCCTTGTGAAGGAAATAAAATAAATTTTGAAAAACAGTAGGTGGAAAACTATTTAGTTGAACATAAAACACTACTTCCCCCATCAGGGAGAAAGCAGCTGAGTTGAAGATGAATTGTTTCATTTATATTTTTTCAATGTCCTTTTAATGTTACTGTTCTTGGGATCATTTCATCTTTTTAAAGTAAATCAATAGAATTAAAACAACACATGTATAATTTAAAACTGCACTTAAAAAGTGAATGGAATTTTTTTAAAAATGAGTCCATCTGCTTCCCTCATATCTCTGATCTGATAAAGGCACAGTGGCCACTGCAGATAAGGTCCTACACTCCTGGTAGATAACAAATAGAGCAGGATTTATGGTAGAATTTATTCCTATGCATCCTAGAATTAAGGAGCAGATGTAAAGGAAATTTAAAGATCATCTAATATAATCCTTCCTGCAGTGTCAATTCAGGATCTGCTACATAGGATAAGATTCTAGAATTCCTGTCAGACAGCCATATAGGTACTGTTTAAATATTTCCAGCATAAGAGAGCCAAACTATCTTCTGAGACAATCTGTTCCATTGTCAGTTTCTCTAATGTTTAGCAGAAATCTATTCCTCAGCTACTTCCATGCATAAGTTCTACCTTTTTCTCCGAATCAACAAATAAATCTGTTCATCTTCCACTAGGCAGCCTCAGATATCTGAAAGGTTGTTATGTTTCTTCTTAATCTTTTCTCCCCAGGCTAAAGATATTCAGCTCTTTCAATCATTCCTTCTAAGATGTGGTTTCCAGACATCTCCACATCCTGTTTGCCCTCCTTTGGATATACTCTAGTTTGGTTAAGGTCCTTCTTGGAAAAAAAATAAACTGTCAGATACTTCAGTAATCAGCAAAAGATTACCCAAAACACTGATGAAAAAAACTACGAAGGACAATGAATAACAGAAGGGCTCAACACAAAATACTCAAAGATAATTGGGGAGGGGGACCTAAGGCAACGGGGTGGGGAGGATTGTGTACTTCTTTTGGTTTAAATGCATACACTGCTAATGAAGGTGAACATATGTGTCCTAGGATAATGTTACAGGATCTAATATGGGTTGGTCACCTGAAGGTGTGGGGATGATGTGACCATGCTATTCGAGAGTTGGGTCAGGAAGCTTAAGCCTTGTGCCAGCCACTGAGCAAGGTTATTCGTAGGGGTCTTTGCCTTGAGGATGGGCTCCAGCACAAGTCCGAAAGCTTGGAAAACTAAACCTCTAGTCCCAGTGACTGACTCAGATTGGATCCTGCATGCATTGCTTCTTTAAAGCAATATACAAGCTGTGATATAAGCAGTAAGGGCCAATTAGTAGCAACACTGGAAGAATATAGCAACAGGAATATGTGAGGACCAGTACTGTCTTGACAAAAAAGCAACATTTATCCAAGCACATAGTTGTAAACTGACAAGTAATGCTGCAGTTTATAAGCAACTACCATACCAATAACAAGTTCCGAACGTGTACTTTGGAACAGTTGTATTTGCATATATTGTGACCCAAAGGTTCTCCGGACTTGCAGCTCCTGCTACATTAGCAGGTGGAAACCATAACCAGGTCTAAACTCAGACAAGATCCATCAAACAGAGCCCAATGTATTCAGTGATAATATTCAGCATGAACAGAAAAAAATTCTGTCATAAGATACATGGGATACTCAGAGTTGCAGTAATCTAAAAATTACTGAGAAAGGGAAAGAGGAAAGACAAAGAAAAAAGATGGGAAGAGGGCAAGGGAGGAAAAATAAGGAAAGTGGGAAACAAAGTGGGAAAGAAAGAATTAAGGGGGAGGGCGGGAGGGAGGAAGGAAGGAAGGAAGGGTCTCAGGGCAGTCCTGCTTTAGGACTTGGCTACCATAGGTGCCCCAGAAACAAGTGATATTGAGCTGGCCATGCCCCCTGGACCCTCCCCTGAGGTCAAACAACCCTGATGCAGCTGTCAACGAAATCGAGTTTGACACCCCTGTTCTAGATAAAAGCTATGAAATATTTAAAACCAACGCTTGAGTTTTCTTCTTGTCCTTTTTCCTCCTATTTTCTCCTCATCCTGTTTTTTTTTTTATTTATCTTTTTAAATTAAAGGCCTAAAGCAAGGCTGCCTTTGTTTTAATCTTCTTTAAGTCAGTCCAAGAGCCCTTTAGGCTAAAAAGTGGAATATAAATGCTTCAAATAAATGCATCTGCATGACGATGGAGAACTCTGCTTGCTCTGGCAGTCTGTAGTTGGGCCCAATTTTCTCAGCAGGCTTACTTAGAAATAAAAATACATTTTGGATGGTTAGAAGTAGTGTCTTCCTAATAAAATTTCTAGTCATTAGGTAACCTGGTTGTTACAGGCAGATTTTCATTTCCACTCTGATTAAGATAATTAAACTCAGCAAGATTGTGGATGGGAGTGTTAATCACAGGCCCTGCCTTTTTTGTACATGTCTAAGTGTCAAAGATTCAAAGGGGGTTGGGCTTGTATAGTGCCACTTCATCCACCATCTGACCAATGGGTACATGCAGATCCTGCAGACATCACAGTTTGATACAGCAACCTGAAACCTTTGTTCTTCTGAGTAATATTAGAAACAAGAAAGAGTTTAATGAAATGAAGTCTCATGTAAACAATGATTTCCATCCTATAAGAAAGTTGTGAACTGGGAACATCTCTGAAATACTTGGTGATAAGAATTCATCAGAATTTCATAAGAAATTCGTATTAAACTCTTAAATACATATTACACTAACCATGCATGGGGGAAACAATAGCTGGTATGAATGCACCTAGCCAATAAGAATAATTTTCACTCACTGTCATGTCAATGTTACTTTAAAAAGCAACAACGAATGCAATGGTTCATGCAAGGGGGAATCAACAGTAGTCTCGACATGAGCAGTAAACAGCAAGTCAAGATGGCAAGAAAGGAAGAAAGGACTTCACTGATTGCTACGTTGAAGTGAGTCTCATTATACAGATATGCTGAAGGACCATGCTCACAGACTTCACAATTTAGATGCACAGAGAAGCAAGCACCCAAATATGAGAGTGTAACAAAATGACAATCCTAGAAACTCAACCCAGAAATTTTCAAGCTTCAATTATCAAAACAAAATGTGATTCACGGGTTTCCTCAATATAATCACTTCAGAGATGAGAACCAATGGTTTTTCAATAAGCAGGTAACAAGAGCCTAAAAGTAAAGCAGAAACTGATTCTGGAAAGAGTACTTGAGCCATGGCCAAGATTACAGAATTCATCAAAGCCTGATACTGAATTACTGTAATACAACTATAAGAAACTGTAAACATTTTATATTTGCTATGTACACAAATATTCTGCAAACAGACTTTGTCCAAAGAAATGCAGAGTGCATACAAACTAATCCATTAGCATTTTATTTTGAAAATTGGATGCAAATTCTGAATGAGATTTTGTATATGTACAATACTGGAAGTTATAACTGTAACACAGATGAAACTATCAGGAAGGGACTGTGGGTTGTCCTTCCCTTGCTTAACCCCAAAAACTCCTCACTATTTACAGCTTTTTTATATTAATGGTAAAAGCACATACGTTTCTGGGGCCTTATTGTTTCTTACATCTCACTTGTCTTCAAAAACTCTTTTTCCATTTTGAAACTCAGAATAGCCATCTTACATTTTCTGTTGATTATTTTGCTCCTGTTTTGTTTTTTTCCCTATTTCTTATATTTATTCCATTCAGGTTTCCAAGATCAACAGCCCAATTAAAAAGTAAATTTCAAATAGATTTGTTTTAGTAATTTTAAGAGTATGTAGGAAGAGAGCAATTTAATCTGACCTATAATATATACCTGTTACTGGTGCTTAGTGAGATTAAATAGTGAAAGATAAAAAGAATACAGGATAACAGAGTTAGAAGGGACCTTGGAGGTCTTCTAGTCAACCCCCAGCTCAAGCAGGAGGCCCTATATCCAATCTCTTCTTATAAACATCCAATATTGTGGACGGAGCACCCACAACTTCTGGAGATAAGCTGTTCTACTGATTAACTGTTCTCATCACTAAAATACAATTTGTTGGATTTTCATTGTTCAAGTCTGGCAAGATCTTTTTGGTTCTTGAGCTTTAAAAGTGTTGGCTAAACCCTCCATCTTGGTGTTATTTGTAAATTTGACGTTCCCCTTTTATGCCTTCATCTAAATCAAAATAAGATGCGAAAGAGTACTGGACCTAAAATAGAACACTGAGGTACCCACTGCTTACTTCCCTCCATCTCAACGTAGTTCCATTGAGGATTACACGTTGAATGTGGTTCATCAGCCAGTTATAAATCCATCTGGTGGTGATGCTGGTCTACTGCTCCACATTTTTCTATTTACCAAGAAGTAGAGTGTGGTCTACTTTGTCAAATCTAGTCACAAGGCACCCTCTTGATCTAGTGTGGCCAAGAAAAAAAAATTCAGGATAAATATAGGCAGACTAGGAAAAATGTCTACTCATTTCAATTCTTGCAGTGACCAACCCTTATTTCCCTTTATGTAAATTAAACTATTTAAACTATTGTCATTAATTCCTAGGATAAAATTAAAAGTGTTGCACCTCAGACCTTCATCCTGATATTAGGTGGCTTGGCCTTTCCTAATGGGATCCAGGAAAAAGCCTCTCTTAGAGCTATATACGACTTTCCACTACAGACACATAAACATCATAACAATGAGCACATTGATAGTTAATAATCAACTTCTACTTCAATTACAAACTGTACTAAACCTGTGCTATAAAAGCAGACTCTAGACCAGCAGACAGACCAGATAGAGGATCAGGTCTGTTGTTAATGCAATGAGATTTATATCAATGGCTCATTGGTGTTACCCAAGTAATCAATGAGAAATAAATGCCTTAAGATGTATAACCTACCATGGAGGAACCCTGATTATTTCCTAGTTCATCGATCATGCTGGAAACTGCTACACGAAGAAAGCAAGAGTATTAATCTCCTAGCCCAAGAAGCAATGACCCCCCCTCCCCACACCTTCTTTTTCTCTTCAACAGATACAGCTTTTTTCCTCAAATGGAGATATATAAATATATATGGTTTGTCCTTTGGATATGGAACCTAGAGAGATGCTGCCACCATCTGACAATAAGAATTGTGTTTTAGATGTTTAAGCTACAGTTACCCTCAGTTTAGGTTAAAAACAGGATGCATTAGAAGAGGCAGACAACCACAGAATTTTTATTTTAAACTGTCTATGAAGACTTTCTTACATTCTGTTTAAATATCAAGATGACACTACAGCAAAAAAACAAAGGGAAAAAAACACACCGATTCAACTCTCAATGTTGAAAATATTCCTATAAATATATAATAATAGCACAAATGACTCCTCCTGGCTGGTGACTACATATGGGGGCCAAACTTTACAGAAAATAAACAACTGGATATATTGCAGTGTAATTGTATTGACTGCTTCTTTGTTTTAAAAGAAAAACTTTACTTTTCAACTAGATTTTCACAATTGCACTAAAAACACAAAAGCTATCCACAGTCTGTCACCATTTAGAAAAGGACAAAACACATATTTAAGATGTTCTCCTTGTTTCCCAGAGTTACTTAATCCCTAACTTCACAGAACAGCTCCTTGAAAGTCGAAAGGAGACTTTTCAAAAAGCTCCAATTTTTGACAGGCAGAAGTTTTCCCAAGGGCAGAAGCGCTTACCACATCAAGGCCTTGCTCTGTAATATAGGAATCTGACAATTGTTGATATGCTCCCAGAATCAGTCAGCAAATACAAGGCATTTCTATGTCTCTTTGTGCTGTGTTTTCTACAATATAGGCCCCAATCTATACCACTTCCTAGAAACCGTATTCCCGAAGACCAAACCAAACCAAACCCAAGCTTCTGTTTGGGACTATAAAATTGTCCCTAATCTAAGCTTAACACTGCCAAACACCCTGTTGTAGCTAAATATTGCAATTAGTGAAACAACCACAGTATTCCAATGACCGTATTAACTGCTGTAAATGCAACTTATTTTTATTGTCAAAAATTACTTTTGTTGTAATACATTATTACATTGATTCTGTATATAGGTTTGCAGGAATTTCCTTCCCCTCATACAGAAGCAAGTGGTGGTTTTTCAGTGAAACCTATTATGAAACAATGCTCGTGACAGCTAAAAGGAAGGATGGCCAACTACAAAGGGGATATTGACTTGGATCTGTAAACTCTAGCAACTTTGCTCTCCTTGCCCATTAAATCCTGTATGCTGATGCTTTTGAGAAAACAAAAGGTAAAAAAGTAATGTGGAATTCAAATGTCATGATTTTCTGGATCAATCAACCAATTAAGAATATTGCTGCATCAAATTATTAAAGTAGATGGGGCAGAAATTTGTGCAAAGGCAACAGACAGCTGTCCTGGGAAATGAATGTGACCTTTGGCAAAGTTTCTAATCTAGATTGCCAAAAATTCAAGAATTCAGCATCTGTTGCCTATAGTTAATGTAATATAAAGATAAGGCAGGAATGTTAGCAATAAATATACGTATGTAAGTTAATATGCTGGTCCAGTGAAGATTAACGGGAAAAATAGCAACACATGTTAAATCTTAAATTGCCATAAACTAGAGAAGAAATAACCCCTAATGGTCCAAGGGAGACAAGCAGCGGCAAAAGCTGTCTCTTATTTGGAAGTCACTATACTGTGGAAGGTTAGCCTAGGGAAATAATAATAATAAAGCTGAAGCAGTATGTTGATGTCAAAGTAAATGATTGATTAAAAATAAAGAACAAACCCTTTCTGGTCTGTTGTTGGTAAGGGAGGAATGAAATAGAAGAAAGCATTGCTCTGCCCTTCCGAATGGGGATTGTTTCTCAGCCAGCAGAATATGGAACAAGTGTCCTACACAAACAAACACAAAAAAGGCTGGAATGGAGGTTTAGCATTCTTTGGAACTTGAGTCAACCCTGACCTTCCCTTTGTGGGTTTTCTGAGGTTAGGATTTCTTCCTGATGTTAGAAAGAGTTGGCTCTTAGAATCTCCCTCTCCAAGGTCACAACCTTAATCTCCAATTCCAGGGAGGGGAGACATACTATATTCCTTGGGGTAGTCTACATACAGTATATTCTTCAAAAATGAAAAACAAAATGAGCTTACATATATATGCCTGCAAGCACAATGAATTGACTGGATGGTGACTAATGTAACTCAATACCACAGACTATAAATCATAGTGAGGGGTGTCTGCAAATTTTCCTTTGCCTTTTTATGTGAAGTCAATGTAACGTATTTGTAGTGTTATCACAGGGTTGACCCAAGACATTTCAATCTCTAAAGATGAAAAGCAAATAGCAAACTCCCCATAAACCAAAGTACAAGGTATCTAAGATTTGGCACTTGAAGTAGAATTCCTATAATGGTCAATCCCTAACACTAATTAAATAATGACAAAGCCACTTTCCTTAACCCCTACAGTTAGGTGATTGGGATGAGCATCTCATTTTTCCTAGCCTCCTTAATCTGGTAGAGTGGAGTTGGTCAGAGATGACCTTGGAGAAATTGAACAGTAACAGTTACAAAAGCAGATTTTCAGCCCCAGAAATGAATATATTAGAAAGACACTTAAACTGGCTTTGCCTTAACTCCCTAGGATATAAGAGGGAGAGAAAGAAAAACACAGACAGTTTTCAAGAGGCCATTACTAAAGCTTATCTCAATAAAGTATACTTTCAACCATTCTTGAAGAATCTACCTGGAAGATATTTTCCTAAGGGAACGAAAACTCGTTTGCAGCTAAGAATATTGCAATTCCAATGTATCTGGAGGACTTATTTTGCTATACATCTATAAAATATTATAAGCCAAGATTTACATTTCAGAATATGTTTTACAAATCCTCAGATATTTTTACTTCTTGAAGACAGCTTTTTAAAATATTAAATTTAATAAATTCATACAACATTAAATCTAATAAAATGAGGCTTTATTGGTTTTATCATGTATTTTTCTGTTAACCTCTCTGCTATTAATTTTTATGACAATGAAAGGGAAAGGTTAAAACAAAATATTCATTTTTATATACGAAGTAAATAGTCAAAGAAAAAATATTTTTAAGCAATTTGCATAATGTCCATTCAGTCCAGCTGGATTTTTTTCTCTTAATTTTCAGCATTGACTTAAAAATTATTATGATTATCATATAAGAGCCATATTGGTGCATTGGTTAGAATGAAGTACTGCAGGCTAATTCTGCCCATTGCCAGGAGTTTGATCCTGACCAATTTCAGGTTCATTCAGCCTCCCATCCTTCCAAGGTCGGTAAAATGTGGATCCAGATTGTTGGGGGTAATATGCTGACTGTATGTAAATCACACAGAGAGGGCTGTAAAGCTCTGTAAAACAGTATGTAAGTCTAAGTGCTATTGCTATTATGCTATTATGAAAAAAAACTGTAACTTTCCTTAGTATCAGGCCTAGAAGCTTTATATTAAAATTTATTGTTTTATCCCAAAAAAATACAAAAGTAAAGAATGAATAGATTTTTATTTTACTATATTCAGGTAGCATAGACAGTATGCAATAAAATAGCTTCTTAGTTGTTTTATTTTTACCATATTCAGAAAATCTTGCATTTCAAACAAACTCCCATAAAAATGAGATGACAGAAAATTGTTCAATCCTATTACATCTGCCAAATATGCTCAGTGATTTCAAGATGAACATCTCATATGAAACCTATGCTGAGGCAAATTTTTATATACTATTTAACTGTATGGTTATCATATGTGTATGGATCATAAGTGGAAATCTCAGATTCATGAAAACCAGGGATTACTTGCTATATTGTAACCAAATGATAGTCTGCTAACTATTTTTATCACAGAAATATCCCACGCAGAACAGTTCACATTTAATTAAGATACCCAACAAAGACATGTGGTAAGAAGAAAAAAAACCACAGGGACATCTATGTAAAGAGATGGAAAGTTATTCCATCTTTTATTCAGTATATAACACATGCCTAAAACAACCCGAATGTAAAACAACAGAACTATTAATTTTCACTTGCTACTAAGATACAATTAACTGCTGTCTGACCGAAGATGAAAGATCTCTGCATAAACTGTTTCCCTTTAGCACTTTCCAGATTTTTTCATTTACTTATGCCCATAAGCTTATGAAAGAAGAATGACATTTACTGAAGCAGCTGATTCAAGAAGGAAATAAAGATACCAATGAAATTTGTAAACTCAATTAGACACCTGGAATTCCTTTTCCAACCAAACAGGTTTGCCTTTCAGCAGATACACTTGTTCACATCAATCAGCATAATGAACATCCATGTCTTTCCATTCATTAGGGACATTTTTCATGCATTATTCATTTTGAAAGCATTTCTGGGGGTGAAAAGAATTATAATAAAACATGTAAGCAGAAGTAGATTATCCAATACTTAGACAACCAATGTCCCATCTGTTTTGATATCCTCCAGATGTATGGAGACTGTAACTTCCAGAATTCCCACCTAGTAAGTGTATAGTACATTGATGAGGAATTCTAGGCACCAGAGTATCAGGCACTACAAGGCATTGGGGAAGGAAAGACTTTCCTGTGAACTGGGTTCACACAAACTAAACTGTAAAATTATTTGTCTGGGTTTGGAGAATTTAAAGCTCAGAGGAATACATTATGTCAGGGGTCCTCAAACTTTTTAAACAGGGGGCCAGTTCACGGTCCCTCAGACCGTTGGAGGGCCGGACTATAGTT
>JAEANM010020120.1:0-12184 GCA_017656035.1 Myanophis thanlyinensis
ATTTTTGTTTGTTTAGTTGTTTGTTTTTTTGTTTGTTGTTGAAAATTTAATAAAATTTTTACAAAAAAAAAAAAGAAGAGGTAGATAATTACCACATGGTACGGTCTCTCCTAGGATACATATTTTGCTCTCTTGATTTCCTCTAAAGAATCTTGATTTGGACAGTTGGGGAAGGTATATCTAGACCTCCTTGCTGGGGTAAAATTCCTGGATAGCCACAGCATTTGGAACTGGATCCAGATTTAAGAATATAGTATAATCCCAGCCAGAACATTTCTCTCCAGCTTTCTCAAAGGATTCCGCACAACATCAGCGACTCAATCAGAATCCTGACACTTTGATTAGATTTTGAATAGCTTTTGGATTTGAGTTTGTATCCTTAACCCATCAAATAACAAATCCCCAGCCACCCCGGGTTTTCCACCCACTAAAAAGGTTCCACCAGTTTGATTAAATTAGGGAGAAAAGTCACTTCTCCAAATTGGTTGCAGACATATCAACATTTTTAAGGATTAAACTTCAGTTCGAAGGAGAAATACAAACTCACCCAAGAGGGCTGCTATTTCCTCTTGTGAACAAGAGGTAGTTGTGGAGTTCATCTTCCCAGGAATCCAAGAGGTTCTTCATCCTCTCTGAAGCATCTCCTTCTAAGAGGTCCCAGACAAGGCTTTCTTTCATTGTGCAAATGCCCAGCATCGGTCACCGAATGCCTAGGGTATGTGTGTGGTATTTCTCAACACGTGTAAACCTCCCATGATTCCCTATGATCATTCCTATCACTTGTTGCTGATGAGAAAACCAGTTGAATAAGAAAATACAGAATAACTCTCCATCCAGAAACCCTTTTTCAAAAGGAAAAGAACCCCATGACTATCTCGTAACTAAAACATTCATTATGAGGAGGCCTCTGGAGAGCAGGAAGTCCTGGCTTATGGGCTGAAAGCCTCCTTGCCCAGAATAACAGCCATGCCAGCAGAAGCCCTCTCTGAGACTAAGCTCAGTTAGGTAGCCTGGGACCTCTAAAACTGCTGGGTGAATCTGCGGCAAAATTAAAAACAGAGCAACAACCCACCTCCTGCCCACATTTCCTTTCCTTTCCTTTTTTTGAAGGCTCAGTGGTTTGCTTATTAATCTACCCTGGCAAAGGCTTTGTTGTTTGGCTGAGCTCAGGAGAAGCCACAAGGAGCCCATTCATTGCACGATGGCAGACATAGAAGCAGCTTTTTACAGATTCATCTGTACCGCTGTGTATGATTACCGAGTTGGTGCAGTCAATTCACTCCATCAGGGTTTCTGGGCTGGCATCTCGGCTGTTGTTGTTTTGAAGCAGCAAAAAACGAGACAGACAGAGAAAGAGCAAAAGAGACAGAACGCAGGGACAGGAAACAGAACACATGGTGGGGCTTAGTTAGTACCTTCTGAGGGCAGCAACTGAACAAAAGGGCAAAAGGAAGCAAACAGAACATGGGATTCATGCAGGAGGTTTGCAGAGGTATCTACAAGAGGGGTCAAAAGAAGTCAAGCTGGCTTTGAGTGTGACTGGAGCTTATGAGGCAGGCCTTTGAGTACCTGGTTGTGGTGGTGGCCGCCATCTTTGTCTCCCTTGCAGATACGATGCAGGATTGCGATTTGACATGCCCCCTCTGGGAGATTTTCACATTCCAATGGCAACATTTTGGAGATCACCTCAAGAAGCTGATTGGAGGAAAAGGCTTTAGAATGGGGTTCTCCAAGCCCCCTCCCCAGTCCGTGGTATGCCAGAAACCAGGCTGCACAAACAAGGGAAGCCCCATCCACAGGTTGCAGACACCACATGAAACCACACCTCCTCTAGTCTGTGGAAAAAAACTCTCTCAGTGGAATCAGTCTCTGGTGCCCAAAAGATTGGCTGAGATGAATTAAGACATGAAGAGCCATTGACCAGGTTTGTTCATCCATGAACAACCTTTAATCTTCATGTAACACATATTTCTCCCACGTTTAACATATATTATGAAAGTTTAGGTCATGAATGTAGTTTACTATCATCAACATATAATTGTCTGGATGTCATCCCTGATCTGGAGGACTCAGTGTCAGAGCCCAGCAGGGGCTACAAGTGCTACTTTTGGACAGGACTGTATGAGGTCAAAGATTTGGGGCCGAGGGTCCAAATCTTGGGACTGGGAAATGCTCTTCGATTCATCTACTTTCATGAAGAAAGACAAGTTGTGAGTTTTCCTGCTTCAAAGCCCAACTTTGCCTAAATCGGCAGAGTGAAAATGTTACCCATAAGAATCACAGTCATGGCCACACATACCTTGTGTCAAGTCTAAAAGGACAATTTTGGACTGGGGGGTTTTCTGCTGAAGAATAACAGCCATTGTTTTAAGTATTATTTGGGGCCTTTTAGCTTTGACACATCTTTGGTATCTTTTGCAAGGTCGCTGAGAGGACAAAGAGGGAGTTGGTAAAGACAACTTGGAATTGTTACTTTATTTGCATTCTTTTAGGTCTAGTTCTCATGGGAAAGTTTCTCTGGGCAGTTGACACCTGTGGGGAAATGTTGAATGTTTTTTCAGAGGGAAATTAACATGTGATAATTAGTGGGGTGGAACTTTCAGTTTTCCTTGGGTGGAGAAAGCCCGGGAACTTTAGATTCGGGATTTCTTCAGACCGTACCAGAACAATGCCTTCAATAAAATCTTATTCCTTGGACTTTGTCTCTTTGGAGTTCCGATTGCATTACTGATGTTGTGTGGAACCCTGACACCTTGCTGAAGGAATAACTGCTCTATATAATAGAAAATATGAGCAAGGGGAAAAAAAGAGGCATTTCTTCTCTATAACACTCAGAGCATTAAACAAATTCAGCCCATTAAATTTTTTTCAGAATTGTGTTTTTAAAAACCTTTCATCAACTGTCTGTTTTCTGATTTGAAGTTAGCAATGATCGGCATTGTTCTTTCCACCTCTGTGGCTTCTGAGATTTCAGAAAGATTTCCTACTCTTTATAATATACATCTCATTTACAGGAGCCATGCATTTGCTTTAAAAAATTCTCGGAAAACTGCCTTCCGTGTTCAGTGCTACATTTTTTACCTTTAGGCATTTCTCTTTCTGATTTTAAAGTGCCTCCTAATTCTGAATAAATATAAAAGGTGAGTGACTTTGACACAATTGGGGGTTGGCTGTGATATATGGGAATATAATGCTAGAATGCAGAAAAATTTTGCTGGCAAGGATCGGTTTGGTCAAATCCATTCGGGAAAGGACTGTATTCCCTGCTGCTCAATTTCCAGATTGTGTGATCCATAAAGATTCAGAGTTCGGTCAACCTGGATCTTCAACAGTTACAAAAATAAATTGCCAAGCTTAATGGTTTCCATGGTGAAAGTCTCAAAAGAGCTGCTGTAGAGACCTACCATGTTATAAAAATAAACACAAGGCACGTCTCGAGATATGTTCTCCATGGTTCAGGCAGAAGTGGGTGTTGTATCCCTATTCCAAAGATCTGCAATTGTGTGGTGCAAAGGGTGGAGAAGGAAAAAGAGAAGAGGAAGAGGAAGAAGGAGGAGGACGAGGAGGGTATTTCTCTCTACTGTCCAACTCCAAGTCCAAAATTCTAGGTGGGAAGTTATGCAAGTCAAAGTCATATTGAACTGAACTTATAACACAGTAACATTTCTCATTATGCATTATAATAGCTGGGTAATTTAATTGTCATGGGTTCCGAGGGCCAATTGGAATGCTATGAAATTACATGTGAAGTTAAAACCCTTTATCTTTAACATTCCTGTTTTTATTTCCTTAATTGTTCTAACAATGGCAAGCTCTGTTGGAAGTACCAGCTACCAGCTCTGCACCACTTCCTGATCGCAAGAGGCAATGGAAGAGTGAACGAGAGATAATGGGGAGATAAGACCCAATATTTCCTAGGCAACATCATTTCTGCTGCACTCCCAAAGAGCTGCTTCACCTGACCCAATCAGGTGAGGTTTCCAGGAACAAACCGAAGTGTACTCCCTCTGCAAACATTACTGCATTCTTTTTTTTATTATTATGGTTTATCACACAGCCTGATGTTCAGACTGGAATTGGCATTTTTGTCTATCTATTGAGTCCTTTTCTAGGACCTGGGGTAGGCATATGTTGTTATTTGATGGTGTTAAAGGTATTGTTGCAGGAGATAAGCTGTTCCTTTTGGAACTGACTGATAGTGAATTTGTCAAAATCGATGATGTTCAAGTGGTGCTCCAGATATTTGGGCATTGTCTCCAAAGTGCCTAAAACTATTGTTACTACCATGTTTCCCCAAAAGCAGAACCTATCCTGAAAAGAAGCCCTAGCCCAATTTTCATGCTTGTGTCATTATTAGAGCCCTACCTCCCAAAATAAGCCCTAGTGAATGCAGGTGGCATGGCCAGCATAGGGGATGCTGAGCACTTGCAGGCCGATGGGTTCTGATAGTAGTCACAGCCTGTGCAGACAGGTGAGTTGAGTACCTGTGCAAATAGGAGGCAGAAGCAGAAGGGGGGAGGCAGGCAATCCAGACACAACATGTGTTGGGATTGCCTACCTTCAGCTCCATGTGTTGGGATTGCCTGCCTTCCGCTTCATGCCTTCCGCTCTACGCAGCCCCAGAGTGCACCAACCAAGGGACTGGCAGACGCTGCAGCTTCTACCAGATACCGTCGATCCACCCACGCTTGCTGGCTCTTGTGTGTGTGCCAGGGGGGCAGGGTGCCCAGCTGGGCTGATCACCCTAAAACCATGTTTTCCCTAAAATAAGCCCCACTGCTTATTTCGAGAGAAAAAAGAAAAGAAAATAAGGCCAGGTTTTATTTTTGGAAAAACACGGTACCTTTGCTTTTTTTGGCTCCAGTTCTATTTCTATATGCAGGCCTTTGTATTTTATTATTTTCCCTAGTTCTTTTTCTTCGATTCTGCTGTTTTCAGAAATAAATTAGAATACAGATGGCATCTTGATAGGGCCCTTCTCAACTCTGCCACTGGATATGCGCCTTCTTAATTTTGAGATTAAAGTAAAACTCATTTCCAATGTAATTTGGCAAGAACTAGGATTCAGGGGACTTGCTTCTCACAGCCAGCTTTATACTATGATGCAGGTTTCCTGGTTTTAGCTTTAGTTTGTGTGCCTCAGAAATTATGAGTTGTAAACCCTGATGTATGACTTGGTCTGCTGAGCCAAACTAGACTACTGACATTTTTGTTCAATATACTGTTGTTAAACAAACCAGAACTTGAGTATATTTCAGGTGAAAACCTGGTTTCAGAAGATGTCTTTTCTTGATTTGTTTAAGAGACGCCAATCCCCTCCCTCTCAGCAACTCTACGTTTGTAGAGTGGCACCAAAATTGTCTTAGTTGATTTTGGACATTTAACAGTGTTAGTTGCTAGTTTGAGGGGTTTGTGGCCTTTGGAATTTCAGGGCTCTTTATCTAGAATGAAAAGCTAAATAAAAAAGCAATATTGGAAAAGCAAACTATTTTCCCATCCAAAAAGGCTGCCAGGAGAACTGTGTAGCAGTGACATCACCAGGGTTTGACCAGAGGTGAAATTCAACAGGCTCTAGCCTATTCGCTAGAACCGGTAGTAAATTTTTTAAGCAGTTCGGAGAACCGGTTGTTAGAAGAAATCTCTTTTTGTTTTTTCCCACTTTACAGGGTTAGTCCTGTAAGGAAGGCAGGAAAAAAACATCCTGGTGTTGTTTCTAGCCTAATCTTTATTGCCCTGCTTACAGAAACTACCCACCCAGTCACATGACCACCCAGCCATGCCCACCAAGCCACGCCCACAGACGCGATAGTAAAAAAAATTGAATTGCACTCCTGGTTTGACCTCTCCTCAAGGGATCTGGACCTCAACCCTTAAACCTTATTGGGATTCCCCCACTCGATTCATTTGATTTCTCAGGAGATTTTTTGTTTCACACCTCAAGGTGAACAAAGGGGCTGAACATTTGGGAAACTCTCCCCCTGGGCTAATGTCATTAAAAGTAAATTCTGCAAAAGGGCATCTTGGTGGGATTTCTGCCTTCTCCATCTGGGAAAGTGAAAGGGGGCAGAATTTTATTTTATTGTTATTTTATTTTATTTGTTTGTCAAACATGTATAAGATAGGTATAGATATAAACATAAACATAAACAAAGGAAGTAAGTACAGGTAAATGGGGACAGTAAGACAGGGATGGCAGGCACGCTGAAGTCATATTTTCTGCACTCGAGTTTGGAGCAATTTACCTTGAGTTTATATCAATTGTTTGCCCTTATTGTGGTTGAAGCTGAAGTAGTCGGTGACAGGTAAGATGTTGTAGCAGACAATTTTGTGTGCTGTGCTTAGATTGGACTGCAGGCAGCACAGTTCCAGATTGTCCAAACCTAGAATTTCAAGTCTGGTGGCGTAAGGGATTCTATTGTGAGTAGAGGAATGGAGTATTCTTCTCGTGAAATACCTCTGGACCCGCTCAATTGTGTTAATGTCCGACATACAGTGTGGATTCCAGGTGGGTGAAAATAAAGACTCCTTTTGAATCTGCAAGGTGAGTTTCCTTTTGCTGAGGAGACTTTAGCCTTCGCCCTGTCACAGGTCAACCCAACACATACAGTCCCACTCATGGAAGGTCTCCTTGTCATCGGTGAAGGTCTTCCCAGGGATGTATGTGTATAGCATTGTATCATTTCTGTTTAAATTCCATCAGGTCAATTTAGCCCTGATTACAATTTACAGATGGAAAAGAGCAAACAGTCACATTATTTTTATCCTCTGGATATTGCAAGCCACCACAAAGGATTGTCCATCCAAGCAAATTATGTGCCTTATGTTACATGATCCTGGAAACCACTTGGGAGATAAGATACCACTTTCTTTTTCTCTGCTCTATAGATTGAAATTGTACACGGATCAAGGGCCGTTTGTTTAGTAAAACAAGTTGGTTACGTTGCACTGGCTGAAATTCCCAATAAGCTTCACCACAACGATGTCATCATCACCAAGATTTAAAGAAGGAACTGGGGTTTGTTCATCTGACAAGACTCAATAACAATATCTGTTGCTTGTTTACTTTGCATGCTCTTCAGAACAGGAGCCCGGCTCAGCCTGGGTGTCTCCTTTGAAGATGCTGAGCCAATTTGCCAAATTTCCAAAGATCTTGGGGTCCTGCTGGAAGCTGAGGCTTATTTTTAATGGTCAACTGTTATTATTAATATTTCTTGGAAATTTTGCGACTGTATGCTGGGGTTTTTAAATATATTTTTTTATTTATCTCCAAAGTTAAAATAGAAAATAGAAAAAAAAATCAACTACAAACAAAACAATCAAGCAACATGTAAAGAACATGTGTATAACAACAACTAACGAATATATTATTAACATTAACATTAACCAGAAAATGTCAACCCTGGTTGAGTGCTGAAAAGAATAACTCAAATATTTGATGTGTTCTTCCCATTTATATAACAGGCCTACAAGTCATTATAAACTGTCCCATCTATACTTATTAAAAATGTTATGTTACATAAAAAATGTCACCAATTGGAAATCTATTGTCTATCAATCAAATCAACCCACCATCTATCCACTATAAAAAGAAACAATTAATGACTAACCCCAAGAACAAGACTAATCTGCAAATCTTTGTATACTGGGGTTTAAAAGAATGCAGGAAGTGGTTAATTCTAAAACTCACATAAAGGAGAATCAAAGATTTTGTTCAGAAAGCCATTTGCGATCAAATCCAGAGTAGCTCCAGCAAGTTCTTGTCACCCCAGCAGAGATACAAGAAAGGAATCTTGGAGAGGGTGTGAAATGGAAAATGAAGGTTTATGCAGGAAACAGTGATTTTCTTCAAGTCAAGGCTTCTAAATCTTGGGGAAGACAGCTTTTTTTTCTGGGAGTTGTAACCCGCTCCCCAAAATGGCTAGGTAAAATTCCAGAGTCCCCAACTATTCTAATATTTCTTCCACTGGGAAAATAAACAGAAAGAGTTTAGAAATACATGAAGCTGTTGCTTGGAGGTGCAGTACAGGACTTTCCCTACTGTAACCATCTAATTCCCAAAACAAACTCTATGCTGTTCTTGGGTGGGCTATCTGTAATACTGTGGGGGAAATGATGAAGAGTTTTGGGAGACCCTTATCTCATACTTCCTTTAACATGTATTACATTTCAGGAGCTGATGGAGCAAATAGGTGAATTCAGGTTTTTCTTTCTGAACTTTTGTGGTTGTTCTCTTTGAAGTTGCCTTGTTTTCTCATTTGTAAGTGCTCTTGAAGGAAGCTCCCTGGAGGTGTGTAAAGTGCAAAATAGAAAAGCTTTTACAGAACAGAATTTGGTGGGAAGAGCTGTCTAAGTAATTTGGCTGCTTAAAACTGCAGTCTCAAGCAAACTGAAGATAAGATGGCCTTCATAAAGGAAATGCTACTCTTATATAATCTAAATCTGGTAACAAAGGACAGCCTAGTGAAATAAATTCTATGATATAAGATTCCAGACTTTAACTCAATGGATGTGCCTTCACACGGTGTTTTGGCAGTAAATCCTTGCTTTTCAAGTGCTGATGTCCTTCCTTAGGACTCCATCAGAGATGATTCCCAGGTAGATTTTGGCTATTTTCCAAATCTCACTGCAGAGAAAGATCAGCTTCCTTAACACAACCCTCAATCACCCACTGCAGAACAAGGATTTCTAAACCTATGAAGCCAAGTGTTGACTACTGGCTTTTTCCACTTTTCTGAGTGTTGGAAGAAATATCCATCTGGGTTCGGTTCGAAGTGGGATAAAGACACTGGAAATATGGAGGCTATTTGGAAAGATGGTTTATTGGTGAACAGGTCCATATGGTTTGAAAAAGGCACACAGGTGTGTGTGAGAGAGAGATTTATACTCTCTCTTGGGTTATGACTTTGCTTCCTGTTCCTGTGGCAAGGGCAAGTATCCTGATTGGTTGTAGCTCCCATGTGGCCATGTGGGGTCATGATTCCAGTTTGATTGAAGCTTTTGGGCTTTGTTTGTGCCATGTAGTGAGTTGGGTAATCCCACCATGTCCTGAGGGTGAAGGTCTTTTGTGTTGTAGATAAAACTAGCCCAGTCTTTTGTCTTGCAGATAGGGTGGCACCAAAATAGCTGCTGGGGGCGGGGCAGGGAGTTGAGGCTCTGAGTTTGTCTTTAAAAACATGTTTCTCATTTATTTATTTATTCATTTATAAAAATTTATCAAACAATAACAATACAATAACAATACAAACCAATCAAACAGTGAGTAAAAACAGATGCAAGAATAAGAAAAGTAAGAAAATACAATGACAGGGATGATAGGCACATTCGTGCATTTATGGATGCCCCCTCTATTGTCCACCATTGGAATGGTGTAAGGTCCACAGAAGTCAATTTGCAACTAGGGAAAATATAATATTCTTCCTTTTTAGTATTTCCTAAAATATTTCATTCTTCTAGGAGAGGGATGGGTGCTAACTTCCTACATGAGTCAACAGAATCCAAATGACAACTGTCATTCATCTCCTGGTCTAAGTAGAAAGGAAAGGATGGGTTGTGAGTCAGCCTCAGACAGAGCAAAGGAGAGGTTTCCTGTGAGCCAAGTCTAATTTATCATGTCTTCATCAATGCAGTTGTGTTTCTTGTCATTTGGGCACAACCCTTGTGATCTCTATCAAAACACTCACCAGACCCTAACATTTTTAGTTTTGGGCAACAGGCAAACTTGATGGGATGCTGCTTCCTAACTGTGCACGAAGACCCACTTCCAATGGAATTTGAAGGCTGCAGCATCCTACATATGTCAGGACCCCATCCTTATGGAAGGTCAGATTTAGGATGCTACAAGGTTTGGTTAGTTTGGCAGGTAATTTTGGATGACTGGTAGGAGCTGTTGAGAGACAGCTCAACTTTCTACAAAAAACCAGAGCATGTAAGCCTTCTATTGTGAAGGATGTACACAGATGTTATACACCATATTTTGCAGTTTGACTCTTACAAGGGCCACCTTCTTCCCTGGTTTCCTACTTTGACTAGGATGACGGGTGTTCTTTTGCTGGAAATCTTCATTCAATTATGGATGGCCCGTTACTTAACTCCCATTACCTCCTGCATCTAGAACAAGGTTGCCCTTCAGTCTTTGGATTATATCCAGGGCCAAGTAATGTGCATCTCCAGTGAGGATTTCAGAAATGTCTTTGCCTCTGGACTGGAAGAAGGTCGGGGAGTTTTCAAAACAATGTTTTTGCCCCTTGTGATGAAATGACTGCAGCATCTCTCTTTGTTTTCAAGTGTTTCAGACTGTGATGATAAATTTAGCCTGCTTTGAACCAATCTCAGTCTCCTCAAGCCTGATAGTGACAGTATTTGCCTCCTGCATCCTCAGGAGATTCCCTGGCTGTCAGTTCAGTCTTAGATTACCAAACTGCTAACGAACTGCAAATCGTTCTGTGAATGGGAGACATCCTTGCAGACAGAGCATCCCAAGAGGAGCACTATGTATCAATAAGCAACCTTCAATTTCACCAATATGCTGTTTTTGTTTCTTTTGTTTTGCATGTTTAACATTTCTGGCACCGCAGCCAAATTTCAGAATTCGAAACAACAATGGGAAACCATCAAAGGTCTTCTGTTAGCAACTTTTCATCAATGACCTTCAGAAGTTCTTCTTTCTCATTGCCATGAGTTTTGAACCTGTTGCCTTTGGACAAAGATGTGCAGGCATTGGAGGGAGGAAGAGCAACCTTAGCAATGTTGGTAAAACTTGCTGCAATTCAGTAGTAGCTGAATCTGAGCATGAAAAGCACAATACTTTGTTGTGACTTTCTCTGATCTTAGAAGATGCTGGTCCTACCAAGAGTCAGTCTGAGAAGCTTTCCTGCCCAGGACACAAAGTGATGATGGAAAGTACCATGACATTTCTGCACCACAGGGCAACCGATAAAGAAAAAAAGGCAGAACATATAAAGAAAAATTGGCAATATGATTTTTTGGGTATGGATTTGCAACACAGGTCTCGGAAAACTTATATTCTTAGCTCAGATTTCTCTCTTAAGCTAGAAGATACTTTTATTCTATACAGGTAGTCTTAGCTTGGTGACAGTGGGTTTGTTTAATGACCATGGGTTTGTTTAATAACTAAGATGATTTGCTTAACCATTGCAGGGATTCCCTAAACACTCACTGCAAAAACAGGGTCATAAAACTGGACTGGACCCTTGTGTGAGCTGCTTTACAACTGTCATGACTTATGATAATTATGCATGTGACAAATAAAATTTGAATTGAATTGAATTGAATTGATCTAACAGGCAGGCTCCATTACAGTTGTAAGTTGAAGACTACATGCAATTAAAGAAAAGACTGAGATAGCATTCCAAGGGTATTTGTATACTAAGAATGACTCCGGCTAAATTGCATTGATTTAATGGATTTACATGGTTATATCGTGCAGTCATTTGATGTAATGGATTCAGAAGATTTTGATGTAGGGGAGCACTCACCTACATGTCTGCAATAGAGATTCTCAATCAACCAGGTCATAGTTGTCCCAAAGGTGATTTTTCAAAAGGCAACTGGATTTTCTGGATTTTCTTTGAAGACATTTCATTTCTCAACCAAGAAGCTTCTTCTTCAGATGAAGAAGAAGCTTCTTGAATGAGAAGCAAAACATCTCCAAAGAGAAACCAGAAAGTCCAGTTGCCTCTTGAAAAAGCACCTTTGGGACACTCACCTATATGATTATCTGCTTTCCAAAGAGGCAAAATATATAATAAATATAGCTATTTAACAGAGCTGCTATCCCCCCTCCCCTGTTCAATATCTCTAGAACAGTAACACATGTTGGACAGCAAGTATTATATAGTTCATTGTTTTTCTTCTTAAGGGTTAGGAGAAGTATAGACGTGTCCATCTGATGCAGCTATAATACTCAGCCTCTCTAGACTATATTTTATGCTGTAGGAAGTTACCATCCACCCCTCGACTAGAAGAATGAAATATTCTAGGAAATACTAAAAAGGAAGAATATTATATTTTCCCTATAGGAGAAACATCAGAGGTGAAATTCAGCAGGTTCTAGCAGGTTCAGTAGAACCGGTACTAAATTTTCTAAACAGTTTGGAGAACTGGTTGTTAGAAGAAATCTCCTTTTGTTTTTTTCCACTTTACAGGGTTAATCCTGTAAGGAAGG
>JAEANM010020121.1:0-12184 GCA_017656035.1 Myanophis thanlyinensis
AAGGAGTTCCAGCAAGAGAGCACAGATCAAAACCGCGGACGATCGTGGATTCCGACCTGCCGGCGAAGAAGCCAAACAGGAAGTGAAATTGACTTACAATTCTTTACAGGTCGTCCTTGACTTACAATTGAGCCCAAAATTACTGTGAACTTACAACCACAATTGAGCCCAACATTTCTGTGAGACAGTTGTTAAGTGAGTTTGCCCCATTTTATGACCTTTCTTGCAGTGGTGAAATTCAGTTTTTTCTACTCCCGATTCTGTGGGTGTGGCTTGATGGGCGTGGCTGGTAGGGGTCATGTGACTGGGTGGGCAGTTTCTGTAAGCAGGGCAATAAAGATTAGGCTAGAAACAACACCAGAATTCTTTTTCCTGCCTTCCTTACAGGATTAACTGTGTAAAGTGGAAAAAAACAAAAGGAGAGTTCTTCTTACAACCGGTTCTCCGAATTGCTTAGAAAATTTACTACCGATTCTAGCAAACCTGCTAGAACCTGCTGAATTTCACCTCTGCTTTCTTGCCACAGTTATTAAGTTGAATCAGTCCAGTTGTTAAGTTAGTAACATGGCTCTTAAGTGAATCTGGCTTCCCCATTGACTTTGTGTCAGGGTTCCACATGACATCAGCAACGCGATCAGAACTCCAAAGAGACAAAAGTCCTTAGAATAAGATTTTATTGAAGATATTGTATTGGCATGGACTAGAGAAATCCTAAATCTGAAATTCCTGGGCTTTCTCCACCCAAGTAAAGTGAAAGTTCCTCCCCACTAATTATCACATGTTAGCTTCTCGCCAACCCATTCAAAGAAAGTTCCAAACTCCTCTTCAGACCAGCCCCGACCAGGTGCTAACGGTTCAAGGAAGATTCTCATGAGAAATATTTAGAAGGAATGCAAAAGAGATAACCGCCTCCTAGTTGGTTCTATCAAACCTCCACTCCCCTAACTCTTCGACCTTGCTAGAAATGTGTCAAAGCTAAAAGGCCTATTGTAATAATTGCAAAAGTACAAACTAATAAAATCCCATATACATATAATTCTCCTTTTAGGCTTGACACTTTGCTTGTCAGAAGATCACAAAAGAGGATCATGTGACCCAGGGCCACTGCCACCATCATAAATATGAATCAGTTGCCATGTGTCTGAATTTTGATCATGTGACCATAGGGATGCTGCAAAAGTCATAAGTGTGAAAAATGGGCATAAATCACTTTTTTCAAAGCCATTGTAACTTCAAATAGTCATTAAATGAACTGTTGTAATCAAGGACTACCTGTAAGTCTCCAGGGGCAAGGTTTCCATTAGTAGATTATTCTACTGAACTGGAAGAACATTCATCTTCTGAATTCTTTCAGGATGATTATTTTTCTGGATTAGAATGGGGAAGATTCAGTGTTAATTGACTTTTTACTATTATTTGTATGTATTTTTAATTAATTTATAATTATTATAATAATTAAATCTAGTACAAGCTAAACTTAGAAATTAAAATAGGAGTGAAAATGCAAGGAAATGAAAGAAAAAAGAAAAAGAAAACAAATATGTAAATACATGATTTTCAACTTTATCCACAACAAATATAAACAACTTCACTCCTTCTAAAATTAGCAATCATTTTCCTCCATATTTCGTATTCCATCTCTTATAAATAAACAAATCATAAAACATAATCTTTTCAAACCTGGCAATAGGGAAAAGTACAAAAATGTTAGTCAGAAGTAACAAGATATATAGAATAGAATAGAATAGAATAGAATTCTTTATTGGCAAAGTGTCATTGGACACACAAGGAATTTGTCTTTGTTGCATATGCTCTCAGCATACACAAAAAGAAAAATACATTCATCAAGAATCATAAGATACAACACTTAGTGATAGTTATAGGGTATAAATAAGCAATCAAATCATACTAGGAAACAACAACAATATAGATCGTAAAGATACAAGCAAAAAAAGTTATCATAAGTGGGAGAATATAGGTAATAGAACGATGAGAATAATAGTAATACAGTCTTAGTAAATAGTTTGACAGTGTTATGGAAATTATTTGTTTAACAAGTAATGGTGTTTAGGAAAAAATTGTCCTTGTGTCTAGTTGTTCTGGTGTGCAGTGCCCTATAGTGTCGTTTTCAGGGTAGAAGTTGAAACAATTTAGGTCCAGGATGTGAGTGGTCTGTAGATATTTTCCCATTGTTTTGAATGAGACCAATCACAGTTGTATCATCTGCAAACTTCAGTACTTTAACAGAGGGATCTTTTGAGATGCAGTCATTGGTATATAGAGAGAAGAGAAGTGGGGAGAGCACAGAACTCTGGGAGGGTGGGTGGGCTCTGTGCTAATTGTACAGGTATCTGATGTGATTTTGCTTACCTTCACCTTCTGCTTCCTATCTGTTAGGAAGCTTATGATCCACTTACAAGTGTGTTCGGGGAAAACTAGCTGATTTAATTTAGTTAGAAGAATATTTGGAATGATAGTATTGAATGCTGAGCTGAAGTCCACCAAAAGGACCCTTGCATAGGTCTTTGGAGATTCAAGTGTTGTAGGATGTAGTGCAGAGCCATATTAACAGCATCATCTGTCAAATTATTTGCTTGTTATGCAAATTGCCAGGGGTGTAACAGTGGATCCATGATGATTTTCATGTGGGCCAGCATTAGCCTTTCAAAGGTTTTCATAACGACAAATGCTAGAGCAACTGGTCTGAAGCCATTCAGTTCCTTGATGGTTTCTTTGGCACTGGGGTGATAGTAGAGTGCTTGAAGCAAGAAGGAATATAGCACATTTCTAGTGATTTATTAAAGATTCAGGTGAAGATGGGGGCCAATTAGTCAGCACAGACTTTTAAGGAAGAAGTTATCTTGTCTGGGCCTGGTGCTTTTCCTGGCTTTTGTCTATGAAATAGACCTTGCACCTCATTTTCTGTAATCACCAGAGGTTGTGGGCCCAATGGGATGGAGTCAATTGTAGGAGGCTTGGCTGTTGTTGGTATGTCTGAGATGGGGATTGTGGAGATTGGTGGCAGTAGTTTTCTCTCAAACCTACAGTAAAACACATTCAGGTCATCTGCCAGTTGTTGATTTCTTTCAGCATGGGAAGGAGGTTTGCTTAACCGGTGATATTTTTAGGAGTTTTCCACATGTTTGCTGGTTCATTTGTTGAGAACTGATTCCTTAGCTTTTCAGAATGGCTTCTTTTTGCTACTCTGATCTCCCTTGTTAATATGTTTCTGGTCTGTTTGTACAGCATTCACCTTGCTAGTACAGCATTATTTTCACTTTGATCAAATACACAAACTTTACATTCCTTCCTTTTACCTCTTTACTTTATTCAAACATTGAATTCTTTCTTTGTCCCATTGTATAGTTCTACAAGGTTTTAACAAACATTTTTGTAAATCCAGTAGGAAACAAATTATTCAGGTCACTTTCTTAGCTTGTCATTTGTATTTTCCTTTTAAATTTTAAAACCTCAGCCAGTTTCTTTTGTAGGTCCAGTGAAACATTGTTTTCTAAATAATTATTTTGGCCTGTCAATTGTAAATCAACTTTCAATACCAAGCTGTCCTGCAGTCTCCTTGTTGGCACAGCCATCCGAAGCACATATGGGTGATCTCATATATCTTCCTTATACAGAAAAAGTCCAAACTGTGAATGTTAACTCCACTTTTGCTGAGCTGTCATGAGTTGGCAACTTCTACCTTTTCCCAAATTACTATCAGGGCAACTATTCTAGAAATCTCAGTTTCATATGCATATCACTTTAAACATCCCTTTTGAAAATATCACCTTCCACTGTAAAAAGAAATACTGTACTTTTAGCTTTTTATGATAAGACTGTTTAGTGGAATGAATGCACATTGTTAAGTAGAGAACATGGGTTTAGTATTACTGGGAGATATAAGATTATTGTTCCACCATATGTATTCTGTCAGCATCTTATTTTATAACTGAAAAATAATTGATATTTTACATAGACACTCAAATTTTCTGTTCTACTATTTTTAAAATGTGAGTGGAGCAAATAATTCTGTTTTGTGTAAGGCTAGTGTCAGGGTTCCAAATAATACAGCCATTTCAAAACAGAACTGTGAGGCAAAGAAACGGCCATAGCCAGGTCTTCTTCAGGCTTGACAATGGTGATTGATAACAGTGTTTTTGAAGACATGTATATTCCTAAAATAGGGCAGATGCTTTTCTTCTATATAACAAAATACAGGTAGTTCCTTAACTTACAATCACAATTGAGCCCAAAATTTTTGTTGCTACATGGGACATTTGTTAATCCCATTGTACAACTTTTTTGACATAGTTGTTAAGTGAATCACTGCAGTTGTTAAGTGAATTTGGCTTCCCTACTGATTTTGCTTGTCAGAAGATTGCAAAATCATATGGTCCTAGGACACTACAACTGTTACAAATATGAGTCAGTTACCAAGTGTCATGTGGAAAATGATCATAAGTCATTTTTTTGAGATCCATTATAACTTCTATCAGTCCCTAAATGAACTGTTGTAAGTTGAGGACTACCTATACATCTTTTTGATTTGTGTAATCCTTGCTCACCGGGAATAATCCATTTGGAATTTTTTTCTTTAAAAGGAGGAAAGAAGTAATCATATATATGAGTGTTTTAGAAACACGAAATATAAATGAACAAAAAGTTAATGATCAGATACCAGATACAAAACACTTTCCTTTTTATTCAAGCTACTGAGATTTTAATCTAGTTTTTATGCTATCTTTACTTTCTATTTTATAGTTTGTGGTTTTGTTTTTGGATTTAAAAAAAAATGTTTTTGTGGATATTATACTTGAATATTGTTTAGTAATCTGTGTAAGATGCTAAAAGTCTTTAGGACAGAGAAAAAATACAAAAAAAGAACTAGTACATACAAGGGCCTGGTAAAGGAAGTGAGGGCAGAATACATTAACGGATTACAAGGTAGAGTTTGAAGTTCTCTTTTTTTCTCATTTTACACATCCTAAATCATAACACTTTTTTAGGAGGTGAAAGCAGAATCACTGCAATTGTTAAGTTAGTAACATAATTGTTAAGCAAATCTTTCTCGTTGACTTTGCTTATGACTACATGATTCCAGGACAGTGTGACTGTTATAAATATATGCTAGTTGCTAAGTGGCCAAATTTTGATCACATGACCATTGGGATTCTGCAAAAGTCATAAATGTGAGAAATATATTATAAGTCACTTTCTTCAGTGCCATTGTAACTTTGAACAGTCACTAAACTAATGGTTGCAAGTTGATCACTATTTGTAACTACCTTTTCTTATGAAAAAACAAAATTATCTGGAAAGTTAGAAAAGATTAAGAATGCCCCCTAATTATTGTATAATCACAGCTTGTTTTTATTAATACATCTCAGATTTATTCTAAGGTAGAAATTAATCTGTAGAAATTATGTCTTGAATTAGTCTGCTCATCCTTCAGGAAACTTGTTTGTGATGTATTTGTTACTTTTTAACTTTTCAATCATATCTCGTAGGATGCAAAAACTTGTGAAGCCAGTGATGAATAAGAAATATGTGGACCTCACAGTGTCATTTGCTCCTGAAATAGATGGTGAAGAAGACTTACCAGGACCACCAGTTAGATATTATTTTGCCCATGAAAATAACTGAGACAGGTCTACTGTTTACAATTTAGTAGGTCATATGAATTGAGCATGGCACCATCTCCTTTTTATAAATGGTACTATATACAAAGCCTTAATTCAGAATTGAACAGTGGAAGATAGTGAGTTCTTCTGAGAACTTCTACGGAAAAATAACTTGTAACATTGTAAGGAAATTTGAAGCTTGCTGGAAAATATTGCTGTTTTTTGTGGAAAAAAATAACTTTTATTATATCTGCAAAAAGATCTAAAAGGCAAATACAAAATCTGCACTGCAAACAGGAGCTGAGCATTATGTGAGGTGGCAATCAAGACTGGAGAAACTGCACCACGTTCCAAATGATGATTTTTTTTCCCTGCTGTTTTTCGCCACTGCATCATAATCCTGAACTCATCTATCGTATAATGTTCCATTGCATATTGATCCTGTTTTCGTTGTATAAAATGCAATTTTTTATATAAAATAGGATAAGTTATAGGTAGGAAAAACTAAATTGGTAATGTTGGTTTACTTTATACTTACACCAGAAGTAGAACATCCAAAGCAATATTATGTGAAAAATTGCAGATATTTGTATTTATTTCCTAAATATTTGATTTTCATAGGTCTTTTACATGTTGTAAAGAACTATATATAAAGAAGACTGATTTGATCTTAATTGAAAAAAGAATTAACATGCTTTTAATGGAAATATATTTTAGAGAACTTTGAAATTTGAATTTAGCTGACAGTCACATTATCCATTACTGGGCACTTGTTTTAAACCTCATCTAGTCCTAAACAAAGAAAGTGGGGTTCAATCTTTCATAATAATAAAAGGGACATATAGATGCATATCGCCTGTTCATTGATTTCTTTCCTACAGAATCTAACTTTTACTGTATTATTGAACTACTGAGCTTGGTTAGGAAAAAACACTTAACAGACAATTGATAGAAAAGTAAGCTTTGGTGCAAAATAAAATAAAATAAGCCTTGCTAAACCATTTTTTGTGGTTGGACCCACAAGCAGCAACACACTGTTATATAATTAGGAGTGATTCACATTTAATATATCTAGTTGTTGAACTGTTTTATTGCAATCTCTGGCCAAGGAGTTTATTGTTTTTATGTAAGTCCCCTAGGTCTGAAAGTTTTATATGTTGCTATCACTTAACATGGAACTTGCAATACTTAAGGTGAAAATCAGTAGGCTTAAATATACTAGAAATGTAAGTGATTATCTGCTTTGGCCACTTTTTAATGTGGTGATTCTGTAAAGTATTTGGATATAAGCATGTTTCAGCTATAATGAGTCTGATTGCAAACAGTTTAGACATGTAAAGTTAAACATTAAGTTTATTAGCAGAGGACAAGAAAAATTAAATTAACTACTCTGCAACCAAGGGAGCTTCCAGAATGTGTGTTTCAACCTCTGAAAACCTCTGCAATAGTCATATTAGGTAGGAAATTCAGAGAATTGAAATCTACACATTTGGAGAACACCCACAGTAAAATAAAAACAGGTTTGACTTTGTATGAGAAAGCAGTGTTACAGAAGCATAATTCATTTTTATGTATGTAGCCTGAATAAATTGTTGCCCATTATATATTATTCCACCACTGCCTTTATCGTCATTGTGTAGATTATGACAGCAACTTGTTTCTTGTTTCAGTAGACACTTAATGCAACAAACATTAATTATTCTGTGAGCTAAATCCATAGGAAACTTATTCCAACATTTGGGAGTTACTTTTAACATACAAAACTCTTCAGTTTTTAAATTGTATTTTGCCAAATAAATACTTGATGTTTTTTAGTATGAAATAGTTTTGGAGTAAGAAAATTACTATGTACCCAGAAAGGCTTAAAAATTAGGAAGCAGCAAAACAAGATTTCATGCATGAAGTTATACTAAGCAATGTATTAAACAATTTAATTTTGTGTTTTATTTAACAATCTGGAGGTGATTATGTCTTGTGCTCTCTTTCTATTTTTTTGGGGGGGGGTTACTAATCAACAATCAGAAGTAGCAACAAGACTATTTGCATATGCAAAACTACATTTGATGTCATACATCAGCCAGCTTGAATTTGAGGAATCTTTCCTTGCAAGTCTTTCTTGCAGATCTTACTTTATAGAAAAGTACAAAAAAGGGCCATCGTCAACACAAAAATCTCCATACCTGTGGTGCAGCTACTTAATCTTGAAGATTATTTTGCTCGCACAGGTAATTTCAAATAGGGCTATCAATTTAAAAGAAAAATATGTATGATTATATTATCCTTCCATAGTTTGCATTATTTCTGAATTGATTTCAATACATTTTGAAGAATTATTTTTATTTGTGTATACAAAATAAAATGTATAGCATAAGCAGTTACGAAAACTGCTTTTTGTCTTTTATATTAAATAATTTGAAAAGGTAACATCAAAATGTGCATGACTTTGTCAGTATTTTGGGACATGTTGTAATATGAAAATATAATCAATGGTTTACAGTGAGAACCAGGCATGTAATTTTATTGAAATATATCAAAATCATCCACTCTCATCAAGGACCTAGTATTTAGTGTTCCATCACAGTACTGTTTACATTGGACTAGTAGTAGTAATATAATAATTTATGTTTCCTGTATCCTACTTAGACTTGAACTCTCATTACCAGAAGACTACGACTTCTGTAAATATCTATTAGTCATAAAGTCGTGGAGGTCTGTAGCATGGCACTATTGATTACCTCTTGATGGATGTTTGTAGTTCTTTTAGAATCTACTTATATAGCAGCACTGTTTCAAGATATTTTGCTACCTAGAGCAAAGAAAAATATCACATGTCCATACACATTAAGACTGGCAATGCTCTTCACCATGCTTAAGACAGCAGATAAATTGCTTCCACAGCTACTTCTTACCTATCATCTGTTAACTGAGGTGAATGTCTCACTGCGTTATGTGAGGACAGGTGCTGACAACTTCAGTGAGGAAATTGTTGCATAGTAAGAGTTAAACAGCACAACCATGGTCAAAAATGGTACACAAAATAGTAATATTGCAAGACTTTCCAATTTCAACACTCTATCATTAACCCACATGATATATTTATACAGCCGCAATCCTACAAGTAGCCCTCAACATATATCCATTTATTTAGTGACCATTCAAAATTACAACAGCATTGAAAACAGTAACTTATGACCTTTTTCATACTTGTGACCATTTCAGCATCATGATCAACATTTGGGTGCTTGGCAACTGGCATGTATTTATAACAGTTGTGCTGTCGTGATCACCTGGCTTCCAACAAGCAAAGTCACTGGAGGAAGCCAGATTCGTTTAAAAACTGCATGATTAACTTAACATTGACAATAATTCATTTAACAACTGGAAAAAAGAGTCTTTAAATGGGGCACAACTCAATTCTCTTGCTTAGCATTGTGCTCGATTGTCATAAATCAAGGACTACCTGTATTCCTAAAGTTGTGAGGAAATCAATATACTGGTTAATGCTTCTTAAAAGATGTAAAGGGCAAAAAAATGTCAATAAAGGAAGGAGCTACCTAGTTTCTTGTATCAGTTCTATATTGTTTGAACTCATATTTGTATCCTGAGAAAAAAGAAATCAAAGGGATCTGTTGCTTTTCTTAACAGACTCAGGGCTGTTTTGAATTGAGGTTGGCTTCTGCTTGTAAAGAGAACACTCCACCCTAGGAATCTCTTAAAAATAAAAACATCTAACAAAAGACAATAACCCAGGAAGCTAAACAGAAAAATCCCCATTAAAATAAAACAGACAAGCTTTCTCTGTCTCCCTTTAACTGCTAAGACAGGCACCAATCAACTTCAGGGAAACTGATTCATAATGTTGCCCGTTCATAAAACCCGATCCTTATTAAAATACTGTATAGCAAATCGATCTGAGAAATGAAAAACAATGGGACTGAAATTGATCATCCAAGGTAAGAATGCATTAGGAACATAAAATTGCCTATATATGCATACATCCTTTTAGCCTACTCTATACACAACCAAGAGAAACCTGTAATTCCAATTTAGAGATTTTTGTCAAAGATTGTGAATGTGGAAAAAAACTTCCTCACAAACACATCAACATGCTAGGAACAAAGGACAAAACACATAAAAACCCACTAGTTTACCTCTCCAATTTGCCACCCGCCCTCAAGAACACACCTGCTATTGGGAAAAATGCAACCTCCTTTCCAAAAAGCAGCTTGCTTCATGCTTTTTCTTTATCTACTGCTTTTCCAGCTTGGAATAAGAAATTGACTGGAATCAACTCAACATTCTAATCAGAGAGAGAAAACATTTGAGAGATATTCAACCTCTCCTTATTCCAATCAATAATCCCAACATGTCTCAAAGAGTCCACCATTGTCCCAGTCCCAAGAAACCACATCCAACTTCCCTCAACAACTACTGCCCCGTAGTCCTGACCCCAATAGTGATGAAATGTTTCAAATGACTGGTCAGAAAGTTCATCACTTCCTCACTACCAGACACACTGGACCCCTTCAGTTTGCCTACCGTCGGAACCGCTCAACTGATGACTCCATCTCCCACCTTCTTCACACATCACTTACCCACCTGGACACCAGAAAAGGGAATTATGTCAAGATGCTCTTTGTAGATTACAGCTCAGCGTTCAACACAATAATTCCCTCCATACTCACCATCAAGTTGGAACACCTGGGAATCAGCCCATCCTTGTGCTGGTGGATCTCCAACTTCCTGACCGGAAGACCACAAGCTGTAAGAATGGGTGGACGTGTCTCAAACCCACTCACCCTCAACACCAGAGCACCCCAAGGGTGTGTTCTGAGCCCCCTATTGTATTCCCTTTACACATATGACTGCATGGCCACTACTAACTCCATCACCATCATCAAGTTTGCTGATGACACTGTCGTAGTAGGTCTGATCTCTGATAACAACGAGACAGCCTACCTAGAAGAGATCACGAACCTAGAGAACTGGTGTCTGGAAAACAAGCTCCTTCTTAATGTCAGCAAAACAAAAGAATTGGTAGTGGACTTCAATGCAAAACAGGAAAGGAAATACCAGACCCTGGTCATCAATGGAAGCCCAGTAGAGAGAGTGGACTCTTTCAAATACCTCGGTGTGCACATCTCGAAGAACTTGTCATGGACCTTCCACATCAACACCATGGTAAAAAAAAGTCTCTTCCACCTCAGACGCCTGAGGGACTTCAGACTACCACCAAAGGTGCTCAGAAATTTCTATTCCTGCATTATAGAGAGCATCCTGATGGGCAACATCATAACCTGGTTTGGGAATAGCACCATGCAAAACAAACAAGCACTACAGAGAGTGATACGCTCAGCTGAGCACATCATCCGCAACAAACTCCCTGAGCTGCACTCCATCTACAACAAAAGCTGCCGAACCAAAGCTAAGAAGATAGTGATTGACCCCAGCCATCCCAACAACAGACTGTTAACCACAATGTGGTCAATGGTTTGCTCCCTGAAGGCAAACAGAAAGAATGAGGAAAAGCTTCTTTCCACAAACAATATGGACACTAAACCAGGAACCACAAGCACACTCAGGACTACAACAAGAACCATGACTGCATCTAACTCCCACCTTCCCAACTACCCCTATTTCCTAACCCCACCCTCCCCTTTCTACCTTAACTTACCCGCAGTTGCATAAGCATTTCACTGCATATCATACCATGTATGACTGTGTATGTGACCAAGAAATTTGAAATTGAATTGAAATTGACTTAGCTTCTGCCTCTGGAATGTGGGCTATATAGGTTTAAAAAACCTGTTCTAACCTGCAGAATAGATTGTTCTTACTCCTTGCATATTCCTGTATATTCTTTCCCTTGTTTCTCATCCTTGCACAAATTATTTTGAAACCCCTTAGTAGGAAACAACATATTACAAAACTTCCCTAAGAAGAAGGAAGAAATTCCATGAGAAAATAAACTCCCCTTTCAGTTTAAGAGCACTTATATTGCTGGGGAGAAAAAGGCCATCTCCATTCACAAAATACATTAAGATGGAGCTATAGTGTATCTGAAAGTCAGGGAGGCACTAAACAAAGAGTTATGAATTGCTTAGGTGTTTAGATCACAAATAGGTGAAGATGGATTTGGGAAAGGAGAACTAGCTGCTAATTAACAGCCAGAGAAATAGTTTTTCTGTGGGGAACACATTGTCTCCGGCAACCTTAGATAGCTGGGAAAGTAATGATTTAAAACACTGAAAAGGCAGCAGGCATAAAGCCAAGAACCCAACCAACATGTAAAAGGCATGACAATTTAACATGTAGGTCCATGTTTTTCTTAACCATAAAAGTCAACAGAAAAACATATGTCTGTTCAGAGAAAGTAGAGCAGTAAGTCTGACACCCCTAGAGTCTCAACATATTTTTATAGCATGGTAACCAAAACTTGATGCAGTATTCTAGGAGTGGTCTTACTAAGGATTTATAGAGTGGTATTGTTAAGGAGTAGAGTCCTCCGTTAGGAGAACGAGTACACAACGGAACGTTATTTGAGAGTACTTTTTGGTATATTA
>JAEANM010020122.1:0-12184 GCA_017656035.1 Myanophis thanlyinensis
AAGCATTTCACTGCATATCGTACCATGTATGACTGTGCATGTGACCAATAAAATTTGAATTTGATTTGATTTGATTTATGTCTATCTGGAGATGTTCTGCATTATTGCAGATCTGGTGGCCTATGCAAACTGTATGCCAAGTATATGAAAATATGAACATAGTTATTTTATACAGAGGCATTATTTCTATGAAGTGGCAAAGTGTCTCCTGTATTAAAAGAAGAAAATGTTCTTTTTTCAATCACTTTCCCCACTGTATCTAGAGCATTCTCTCACTGCTTCGCTCTCCAATCTGAAACAATGGCATTTATGTTGAATTCTGAACAGTGTCAACTTTTTCTTAATTTTCCTCCAGAAAAAAAATTAACAGCAATTCATTGGTTTGTGGAAACAACAATACAAGGCAGTTCAGAAACATATTCAAAGCCTCTCTGTGTAGATAGCAATGCAACAAGGACTTCTTTTTGTGAAATGAAAGGACTATTTTTGTTTTTATGTGCTTGCAGAAGGTCGTATTTCTACATTTCAACATTACACTGAAATAAAATGGCCCATTGTTCCTTTGATTGTTATTGTTATTTTAAAATGTTAAAAGTCCATGGGCTTTGGTTAAGTGACAAAAGGATATTGTCAAGTGCAGTGTTTATTATAGGAGATGTGTGACAGTAAATAAGCTGTGAATTTGTGAATATTGGCAGTCCCATTCAAGACTGAATGTTGCCTGAATGTGATGATCATCCTTCATGCCTACAATCCAAGGAGGTACAAATTCATGGCCCTCCTTTTCCTGAGTGACCAGTTACCCTCAGGCCACCGTTCTTCACAGGGTTTTATTAGAATTTATAACTAGTAATAAGCACCTGGAGGAAAGATGGAGTATACTGTAAATCTATCAAGTCACACTATTTTCTATTTTTAATGTCCAAATGAGATTGTTGCTCTGTTTAGTTACTAGGATTTTCTGGAGTGTCTCTTTTAATAAAATATTATTTCGGTTTGAAAGATATTAAACCTATTCTGACAACTGAAATATTTACTTTGTGACCACTCTGGTTAACACACCCTCCTTATATCAATCAGACAATATCATCTCCCTGTCACACATCCCTCACATTTGGCACAGCTATCCATTGGAAGCACCCCTTCTTTCATAGACCATATACTCTGGCTTCTTGGACTCATGGTTTGCATGGAAGACAACATGTGAAAGTTGTAGATATCTGTGAAAATATTTTTACCACAAAGAGTTAGACTGAATGTTGCAAACCTGGAGGTAATCAAAATTTGAATGAACTTAGTAAGAGTGAAGTTTCAGCAAACCATCCCTCTGAGGGAAGCTTCAATTTCCTGAATACTTGACCAGGATTTTTGTCAGTCTGAGGAGTAAGAATTATATTCACCTTTGTTGACCTTCCCATTTATTGGAATTCTGTGACATGCCATCTGACTGACAATATATATTATATACAGTAATATGATTGTTCAACTATATAGGTATAGAGCCTATATCTATCATTATTAATTACGGTTTGTCACAAATGTTAGCCAAACGTTCAGACTGGATCTGGCCTTTCTCCAGCTATCAAGTCCTGGGATAGGCAATATGGATGTTGGATAGTGTTATCATTGCATGATTTAGCTGTTCTGAGTGAAGCTGCCTTTTGCAATTGACTGATGGTGATTTTGTCAATGTCGACGGTGTTCAAGTGGTGCTCCAAATGTTTTGGAATTTCATCCAAGGAGCCTATTACTATTGGCATCACCTTTGCTTTCTTTTGCCACAGTTCTTCTATTTAATTATTATTTATAAAATTTGTATACTACATCAACATAAGATTTTAAGCAGTTTATATCAATCAACGGTATACATTCGTATCATAACATTTAATCATGTAATCTCATTCATTGCATACATGCAATTTACTGAGACATCTACTTTTAGCAGGTTTGGGATCAGGATAGTGTACAACCTGAGATCTTAGAGATACATGCATCTGATTATTTTGGGAATAATCATCTGAATATATTTTTCTATGTACAAAAATTAAACACAAGTGCCCAATTTTTGATCACATAACAGTTGTTTCAATAGTCATAAGTGCGAGGACTGGTCATAAGTCACTTTCTCAGTGCTGTTATAACTTTGATCTCAAATGTATGATGGTAAGTCAAGGACCACCTGGCTTCTTACTGAACCCACTGGGATTTATTTCAAATAAATATTGATGGGACTAGATTTCAAATACGTGTAAAATAAATCCAATTGAAATTAGTGAGATAAATTAAAAAATTTGTTAAATGTGCTTGATTTATAGGGTGCATTTCATATATATTTGGATTTCTAGCCTATTGTTTGCAATAATTTTTGGTATATTGTATCTGAAGAGTCAAATATACAAGATTAAGTTTGAATTATTACAGCCTACTGGCAAAAGTACAGGGGCTTGTAAATATTTACATTAAAATATAAAATTAATGTTTGCATTTACTTGAAATGAAATGAAGGATAAAGGTCTCACAATATGATTCAAAAGATGATGAAACTTGAGGAGGCCTGATCTTTGGTTGAAAAGACTTCCAAGGTTGTCTTTCAGCAAGAGATCTTTTAATTCTAAAGATATATTAGTGCAACTTGACAAATCTCAATGGGAAGAAAAATCCTGGATTCCTAATACAATGCAGTAGTGCGCAGTTATAAAGGGTATTATGAATTGGAATATAATTATTGCTTTCAGAAGAAGCTCCTAAACTAGCTTTCTATTTTAGTGTTTTTCAGAATTGAGGGATTTAAAATGCTGCTTTGGGGGATCTTGCCTTATTTCATTATTGTGAATTTGAAAACAGAACGGAATATTAGCAATGTATTTACTTTATAATTACATCCTTTGTACTTCCATGCATTGTGCTATTTAGACACAAAGCAATAATTTTAATGAACCACATCTTGTTCTTGCTTAGGAATCAAAGTATTCGCTTAAATCACTGTGTATAAAGGAAATTATTTCTGGATTAGCAAAATTGAACAAATTAGAGGAAAATCTAGACACACACATCACTAATTTATACCTTTAAAGTTTGAACAGGTTTTGGTAAACCTTTTGTAAAAGAATGGCAGTGGGTAGAGATTATGTGGCACTAAATAAACTGTACACACAAGAAGTGTGCCTTTGGGTTATGATTTGAAGAAGATAGAAAGTGTTAATTGGAAAGGCTATCAAATCTGGCTTGTACAAATCCAAGTAATTACAAGATGGCAGGAAATGGTGTCTTGGCTGCTACTCTGTAGTTATCTGGGTTCTTGTAATCCAAATCTGATAGTCCTATATTAAAATTGTCTATCTTGCACATCTAGTACAAGTAATGTATTTTTCATTGCTTAGACAATGGTGTGACTTACATTGTAGACACAACATGTACATTATTTACAGGTGTGTCTACATACATTAATCTTGGTACAGTACATATATTTTGTTTATTGTAAGGATCCAAGCCAAAGGGATGTGCATGCACCTTGCCATATGCATCTGACCTCTTGAATGTGAAATATTAAACATGTTTAAAGCTATTTTACCAGTTGTAAGTTCAGCTAAAATAATGTATGCTGTCACCTTTTTCCCAACAATCTCAGGCAGAGATTTTCAACTAGAGTTGAAACCTCAGATTGATCTTCCACACATCTCAATTGAATACTATTTCTTTCATAATGAAGTCAGGGAAACATTTTTTTTTATTTCTCAGAGAAATATTTCAATCATTCATCTAACAATTTCATCTTCCTTGAAAACAATGTGCTCTTTTTCTTTTACCAGTTATTCTTTTCTTGAATAATTTTCATCAATAACACTGCTTGCTCTCCACACGGGGGAGTTGTGGTACAATATAAACTCAAAGGAAGGGTAATACCCCTTCAGAAATGGCCCCCTGTTGTCACATAATGGGAGAAACATGTTCTCAACCACAGAACATTGTTAGAGCCATATCATCACCTGGGAATCCTCCTCTAAATTGGATGATTGTGTGTGGGTTTTAAATAACTTATTGTGCATATCTCTTCTATGAAAATAGTTGTTACTGCATTTCTGCATTTTGCACTTGAATGTCTATGTATAAATTCATGGGTTCTCAGAGGTTTTATAGGCTGAAAATAACCAGAGTGAAAGTCATCCTTGGTCATACTGTGCCACATTAATTTTTCAAGACAATTGACTAAGGTAGTCTGAGTTTAGTACCTTTAAAAAGGGTTAAAAATATAAAAGAACTAATAAGGCTTTGTTTGAGTTTGTATAAGGAAAGAGACTAATCTCAAGAACCACTAGCTTCAAAAATCACTTCAGCATTGATGAGACATTTCCAATTGCATTTAACTATATTCCTGAATTTTTTATTAGATTTGGACAATCCATCTTAATTCATTTCTGTATCAAATATTAGTTCTTTAAAATGATTTTGAATTGTTTTTTCTATGAAATAAGGATAACAAAGAAAAAAAATTCATTCATTCATTCCCTATCTATGCATAGTCACAGTCTGATTTTGAGGCTTTCTGTTTGCAGTAGATCTAAATAATAAGTAACCTCCCCTTTTCTTCTAGAAATACCACTCCATTAAGTTTAAGTCTGGACTCAGCCCAACTGACTTTACACCAGGGGTGTCCAACTTTAGAAACTTTAAGAGTTGTGGACTTCAACTCCATGGTTGGGTAGGGAATTCTGGGAGTTGAAGTCCACAGTTTTTAAAGTTGACAATGTTGGACACCCTTGCTTTACGCTATTGCACAGATGTCAAATTCGATCGTGTCATGGGCCGGATCATGACATATCATGACGTGTTTTGCCTTTGCGGAGCTGGGGTGGGTGTGGCCAGCACATGATGTATCCAGCCCATGGGCCGCTAGTTTGACAGGCTTGCACTATTGCATTTCAAGGAAATCTGAATGCTTTTTAAAATGTAAAAAAAAAAACAAATCTTAAGAAGGATCTCACTGTTACCACTGCTTCTAAAGCAAGTTAAAAAAAAATAACTAATTCTTTCTGAAAATGTTGTTTGACCTATTCCTCAGAGAGAGAGAGAGAGAGGTTTAACAAATTGACCATGAAAATAGCTACCAAGCATGGAATTAGGAATGCTTATACCCAATATTATTATTTTATTTCATTTTTTAATCCCACTTTTATAAGTAACTCAAAGCAGTGAACATCCATAATACTCTTTCCTCTTTATATTTTCCTCACCACAACAAGCCTGTGAGGTGGATTGGGCTGAGAGTGACAGACTCAAGGTCACCCAGTCAGTTTTCATACCTGAGGCAGGATTAAAACTCACAATCTTCTGGTTTGTAGGACAACACCTTAACCATTGTAAGTGTATGTATAGGCATCTATTTTTGGCTTTTCATTATTATGAAACGTTTATGATGCCTCTAGAACAATTAAAGAGAAAGTAAGGCTCTAGGAGGCACGATTTTAACTCTCCTGAAGTTGGAGTAATACATTAAGCAAAACAACAGTGATTAAAGAGTACTGTAGTGCTAAAAAAATGAGTATTTTTTTCAAAATAATCTAAGTGTAAAAATTTTCATTCCCAGAATTTATGTATGATATTCTTAGGAACATGTATTAATTACCCGTTTTAGTGTGGAGATGACTTACCAGGAAAAAATACATATTTAATATAAATTGTACTATTCCCAGGTTCTCTCAAGGCTCTTCTTGAGTTGCCTCTTGTTCATTTTAACCAACAAAGACTCACATGTGCAAAAATTAACATTATCCACTAAATGTTAAACCTTCTATTTTCTCTGAAACTCATTTGCCTTATATAAAGACCCATATCAGATTCCTGCAGGTTTTTTTTAAGTATATTTAACTGAATTTGATTCAAGCAACTGAATTATTAAATATTCTTCTTGCAAAGATGTGATAACAACTTAATTAGTTGTGAGAAAATGGCAGAAACTATTAAGGGTTGATGTGAAACTGATGATAGGATGGGATGTTCTGTGGAGATATTAATCTGAAATGAAGATGCTGTGATTTGCTTTCAGTTAAAAAACTATCAGAAATCACTTGAGAACAGCTTGGGATTATTATGTAAGAGCAAGAAAATTTGCATCTAGTTTAAAAATCACTAAGTGGTAACTCTGTCACTAAATATACTCTGAAATATTGGAAACTTTAATGTGTCCTTCTTATATATATGTACTGTATCTCCAAACATATATGATCATATTCTCTCCAGATTTCAACTGCCAGTCAGTGGTCCATATACTGACCAAATCAGGCTTTTTTGAACTTGGCAACTTTAAGATTCTTTAAAATCTTAAAAATATTAAAAAACTTTAAAATTCCCTAACCATTATTCTCATTTGATATGTAGCAGTTTTCTACTTTCCCAGCAAACCTGAAGACAATCTGGAAATCTCCTTTCTGAATTACTTTCAAATATTCTTTAGAAAACTGAGAAGAAGCTGCATTGCACTATGCAGCTAGAAAGTTTTTCCTTCCATTTTGCTTTGAGATTCTTCACTTGGTTCACTGTGAAGGGTTTTGTTTTTAATTGCTATACTTTTATCATCTGTATTTTAGTCCAATGTCCCCTGCAGGCAATAGGAGGTCCTCTTAAGCTTCAATAGCCTTTGAATTACATTCCTGGCTGCTGAAATAATTTATTGAAGAACAGCTTTCGTCTGCAGATGTTATTGAATGAGCTTATGGTATGTAAACAAGATGAGAAAAATATGGATGACTCATGACATCATTCCCTCTAATTATTATGCTGAACCAATTAACTTAAGACTTGCGGATTTTGGTGCGTCTGTTCCAAGTATTATTGTATCTGGATCAGATCCAAAGATAATTGTTTATGTTTGCAAGGGTATACCTTGTTTTAGATGTAAAAATCCCAGTCTCCTCATTTCTTCTTGTTTTTAAATTTTTAATCTACTTTCCTTTTCCCTTCCATTTCAAATTAACCGTGGTGGTTAGTTTTTTACATCTACAACCTTGGTGAACTCAATTTCTAAAATGGGTACTAAACTAACCATATTTAGATAACTATATTTAGATGTGGCTGATTCAATTCTGATTTAGTATGTTATGTGAACCCTGTCTTTAAAATTTCAAACCATGGTATCTGGCTTAAACGTACAAATCCAGTTTATGTGGCATATTCAGCAAATAATGGTAAAAGTAAACCATGATTGCACCATGTCAGGTGCTATTCATAATATTTTGTCCTATTTAATTTTGTTTTTCCTTTTTTAAGAGGAGGTGAATGCAAAGGATAAAGATAAGATGCTGATAATGTAGGGCTGTCATATTTGGGCTACAGAAATCCAGATAACCCCTCGAGGCATTAAAGATAAACTTTGCTACCATTTTATGGTTGTCCAATTTCTTGGAAGAGGGATCTTTAACAACCATAATGCCACAGCGATGCAGGAGCAGTTATTTAACTTATTTATTTCAAGTATTTATTGCATTTGCAGGTTGTTGCAAAATTAAATGAAAGCTGCATCAAATATAATTATAAAATCAAAAAGAAAACAAAAAAATATCAATGAGACAATTGGTTTCTGCAAGAACTATATGACATTATAATTTTAAGGGACATGATATTATTTACGCCTACTCCGAATAGGTTTGATCTGAATGTCCATCCTTGGCAATTTTAAGATTTGTGGACTTCAATTACCAGAATTCCCCAGTGAGTATGACTGGCTGGGGAATTCTGAAAATTGAAGTCTACAAGTCTTAAAATTGCTAAGGTTGGACACTCCTGGGTTAGAGTAACCCAAAAAAGCAATCAGGAGACTTCAGCTAAAAGCCAACAGTTGTTTTAGCAACTTTGGCTAATTTCTCAGTTGCATTTGCTTTTAGAAGAAAAGGGTCTTAAACAGGTACATCTGATGGCATAGTCTGGCTCTAAACTTGAATCCAGCCACGTATGTTGCATAAGCCTTTTTATAAATGTCTAGAAACTTCTGCTAATTCAAACTCAAACATTTCAAAAGGTGGCAATCTGCCTGCAGTCTCAAGAGTCATTTTTAACATAATTACTCAGGTATTAAAAACATTATACTGACTGCCAATTTGTTTCACAGTGTGCTAGTAATTATCTTGAAAGCTCTTAATGCCTTGAATCCAAGCCACTTTAGAAAATCTGGCATTGGAAATGCACTCCCAACTGAACAAGGACTTGTGTGTAAAGTCAAAATGGGACCTGCAATTGTGTAATCAGAACCCCCCTTCTTTTTGTCATATGTCTAATATACTATATGGACCAGAACATTCTCTACCACCTTAGTAACCAATAAGTTAAGAGTTAGAAGCTTTATATCCAGGAGATGCTGACAGGGCTGTACAGATGCCCAACGAATTAAATGGCATAGAAATCTGAGCTGTAAGTTGATTTCTTTGGGAAATGTCTGTGAGTCTATCACATGCCAACTGACCCTGGAAGAGATTGTCCTCAAGCTCACCAGGTTTAAATGGTGAACAAATATGTTCACCAAGTAAAGTGTTGGAATCCATGTTGTCACCCTATGTTTGGAAAGTCAGATTTGGTTGAAGTTGTTGATGGCCATTGTCTATTAGTATACTACTTGTCTAGGTTCCCATAAGCCATGATATGGCTGCTCATCTGGGCTGCAAAACTCAGTAGCCACCAACTGGCAACAAAGGCAGTAATGCAGCTGCATTACTTAGTTGCCACGGTTCTCATCTTAACATAGCCTATACTGAACACATCCATTTACTGTGGTTTGTCAAGTATGAATTACAGTTTAAAGTTCTTGTGAACCTGTTTGATGGTATTTTATTGAAGAAACCATGGGCAAGTAAACCATAATTTCATAGATTATATATGCCCTGTAATTGTATTCTGACAAGCAAGGAAACTCTAGCTTCAAGCCTTATGCCAACTTGCATTCTGATTTGTTTAGTATTGGCTTCATATATTTTGGGAATCCCTTCAGTATGGCTTAGTGTTACATGACACAAATCATTGTGGCATAATCCACAAATCTTGCCTCAAAGTAATCATATCTAGGTCCCTTATCTCTTAGAAGTTAGAACTTTATATCTAAAGAGTTCATTTTAGATAATGACAAGGCATATATGACCCATGAATTCTCATAGACGATGGCCCAAAGATAGTGATACATCATCAACTATGTATGCTGAAAGAAAATCTGGAGTTGGCATTACTGTCCCCGCTTCATTCTCTCTTCAAAGTGCATGTTATATATGTTATAAAATGATTGCAAACCAATATATCAATCCTTTGAAAGCTTTCCATTGTTTGGGCAACTAGTAACCATAAAAAAAATATTTGAAACATTACAGCAACCTGTGGTGGGTGACACACAGCATGCTACCAACATGCATATTCTGATGACGCACAACCCGTTGGATCCTTGCAGGTGCCTTGGCGAAGAAAAGTGCCCTGGGATTCTTACTTTGCTTCTTTAATGACAGAGTTGGGAAGCCAACTTTCAGTGGAGCAACTAGCCATGCTTGTACATGACCAAGATAAAGGGAGTATAACTCCTCTCAGAGACAAGTACATAGCTCTATGATTACACCTTTAAGTTTAATTTGGACATGGACTTGCTGATCCACACAGTGCTTAATTGCTGGGCGGGTGTGAGTGTATTATTATCAAAGACATAGTCCAGACACGAGAGGGGTGCTCCGTGTTTCCATTTCACTTTGAAGAACAAAACTTGTGCTGTAAACTGCAAGTTCAAACTCAAAATGTCAGGATTATCCAGGGAATTCTATAGTCCACTCAAGCAAACCACTCTAAAAGTGTCTCTTTGGGAGCTGCAGAAATGGACGGAGGGTGGAGGAGACAAAAAAAAGTTGGATGGTTGATTGCCCTTGTGGAATCGAAGCCCTTCCCCTTTTATACATGCACTGTACACTAAAAGTAAAAGAGCCAGTTTTGTCAATTGGTTAAGGCAGGGGTGTCAAACTCAGGACTGGCCTGAGGGGTGCTTAGATCTGGCCCATGGGGACACCTTAGAAACAGTGAAGGGAGTGGCTGATGTGCCTCTGCCAGAGGGTTGCAGGAGGTTGTCGCAGCCCAAAACGGAACTTGCAAAGGCTGCATGAGGCTCTACTGAGCTCCGTTTTTGCTGGCAGAGGGTTGCAGGAGACTGTTGCAGCCGAAAATGGAACTCAGGAGCCTGTTTTCACTGGCGGAGCGCTCGGGCCACCACAAGCATTCACGACACAAGTGACGTCAAGCTGACCATGCCCACCGTGGCCCCCCAGAGGTCAAAGACAACTCTTATGCAGCCCTCAATGAAATTGAGTTTGACATCCCTGCGTTAAGCCTGGGTTAAGGCTAGAAACCAGGTGACCGTGAGTTCTAGTCCTGCCTTAGGCTGGGTGAACTTGGATCAGACTTTCTCTCTCTCAGGCCAACCCACCTCACAGGATAGTTGTTGTGGAGAAAAAACAGGAGGAAGGAGATTAGCTATTTATATCATCTTGAGTTATTTATAAAAATAATTAAGATGGGATATAAAGAAGTAAAAAAAGGATCAGGTTTTGATGGTGCTTGTGGCCTGATTTTTGGGACACTCTCCCCCTCCTGACCCAAAATACTCTGACTTGGTTGTTTTGAATTATGATTTGACTCTACCTCAGGGAACCTTTTGAACAATTTGTCGTCAATGTAGCACATGTGCCTGATTCTAGCTGCTCTGAGCCATGATTTTGACACGTGAAACCCAAAGTAAGTTTGAGGATTATAAAGCCTGAAGGCCTTATTTGATGGTCTTTTTGGTGAAGTATCTGCCCCTTGTAAGCAGGCTGAAGTGTTCCTTCAAACTGATCTGGTCCATTGTGAAAGGGAAGAAAAAAAAACCTTGTTGTCTCATTTCAGACTGAAGAGTCTGCATAATGTCTGTGACCATCTTTGCTCTTGGAGAAGAGACTGGTTAAACAGAGGAGTCTATTCAGATGAAGTGGAAGGATGCATTCACATGGAAATCACTTCTAGGAGCTGCATTGTTATGAATTCTGTGAGCAAAGAACTGAGCAACCCCTCTTAAAAAAAAACAAAAACCTGTTTCTGCAAGGATGTGAACTTGTGGCCTGATTTTGATGACACATCCTTGCAGAAACAAGATTGGGACACAAATTTTTTGCATCTTGGCTAATGCAAACTGGTAAAATTTCTTCATGTTGAACAGGAGCTTGTTGGTGTGTACCTCCAGAAACCTGAACCAAAGTACCAACATCTTCTTTTTCCTCCTCCTTGAATAATAAAGGTTATTCTACTGAGATAAGACCCTTTGCTTGAGAAAGACAGCTCTGAAAAAAAATCAATTAAACAACTGCATGCATCATTGTGGAGAAAATGTAACTGTCAATAGTTAAAGTATGATAAATATGCTCTCTTGTGGACTTCACTGATCTGGGCAATTTGAATAAACTGAGAAGAAATATTGAGAATGTTGGTTATTTACTGGAGCAGCAGTTGTAGCCAAAGAGATTGCAAGAGCAATATTTTAAAACTGCTGAGTTGTTAAGAAATTAAAGGGAAGTAATTTTTTACTGCTCCTCCACACCGTCTCCAAAGTGAGAAAGCACATCAGGAATACTTGCCTAGAATCAATCCAGCCTTGGGCCAGAATTTGATTTAGTGGCATTATATTTATATGAACAGTCCTAACTTACCTTGAAAAACTCAAAAAGTTAAACAAAATTCCACTTACTAAGTGTTTGATTGGGAGACAGCTGAAAATGGAAGTGTCACAGGTGTGGATTAGATTGGAAAATTGAAAATGATGTTTTAGAAAAAGGCAGGGACAATTCACTTCTGTGTTGCTGCCAGGTATTACATGGACATATGCACAACATTGCCAGGCCTCAAACTCAGCACCAAGCAGACTACTTTTATATTGATTTAGAATAGCTTAAAATATAGATCTATGCCCAAAGGGATTTACAGTATAAATTTCAATTCAGGATCTTTTGGGACATGATATTCAACATTCTCAAATTGGTTTCATTGTAGTAATTATTATATTTTGTCTTCTTCTTAGAGCAGGGGTGGGCAAACTTTTTGACTTGCAGGCCACAATGGTTTCTAACATTTGACAGAGGGGCCGGGCCAGAATAGGATGCAATGCAATGGCACCATTTCATGAACCCAAAGTAAGAATGAGATC
>JAEANM010020123.1:0-12184 GCA_017656035.1 Myanophis thanlyinensis
GAAAGAAAGAAAGAAAGGGCTAGCCAACATTATTGAACCTTCCTTCCAGGCCCTTTCTCTTCAAATTTCATCTTGGTGTAGCTGCTGTAATCAGTTAACTTGATTAGTTCATCAAATTAACAAAGTTTATGATAGGCATCAGTGCATACTCCTAATGCATTGCCTGCTGACAATTTCTTAGATTGCATAATTCTCTGCCAAGGTTATTTGAGTGCTGTCACTATGCAGACACAAACAAAACAAAGAAATAAATAGACCAAGGATAGATTAGTCTGTTTCAGCCCCCCTGCCATGCATCTTTAAATATTTGTAATATATTGGATTATAAATAGAAGAATGAGTTTTATCTAGTAGTTAAGGTATCAGGTAGAAACCAGAAGATCCTGAGTTCTAATCCAGCCTTTGGCATGAAAGCCAGTTTGGGAGAATTTGGGCCAGCCATTTCTCTCAGCCCATAATGTCAGGCTCAGTGACCAAGCTTAGTTATTCAGTTCCTGTTGTTAGGAATCAACACTTGTTTGACCCATTTAAAAAAACAACAGACCCTACACTTATAGAAAAATTCTAGTAAGGAAAAGTGAATTATAAATGGAGTATAAACAAGCTTATCTAGTTTATAGTGAAGGAGAAATTTATAATACAACTTTTCATACAAGGAAACCTTCCAAAATTCCTATATTTGAAACCAGTTTTTAAAAAATCATAGGGTACAACGAGCAGAAAAATTATGACAAATAGGAACCATAACAACAGAGTATTAACCAAACACCTGAACATGTACAGTAGATAGGTCTTCAGTTCATATTGAAAATGTGCAGAACTAAACACTGAACTTGGGGAAGTGGGGTTAGGATGAGGAATTCCATTGTTGTAATACATATTCCAAGAATAACTTCTCAAAGGTTGTAGTATCAACACTAAATTGGTTCCAAGACATTGCATAAGGCAGAAGATGCCCTATCAGAAATCCAGCTTCTAAACATTATAAAAAAAATATGGTAGATTCTGGCTTGATATAGAGACAACCACTGTTGGTCTCAACTTTTAGTAACCAGCAGGCACAGATTTAAGGATATATGTAATAAGACCAGCTTATAATAATTCAGCTTTGAGGTTACTAGCACATGGATTGCTCTGTCTGCACAATTCCCAGTCCAGAAATGGCCATAACTGGTCAATGGCAGTGGAAAAGGTGTTTCTCTCCTTTCTATCACTCCCAAGAGATCATAAACTTTATAAAAAACTTGTTACAAAAACATGCAACAAAGTAGAAGATACTAAAATACAGTGAAGAATAATTATTGTTTTCTTTTGACTCTTAATAGGCCACTATGGGTTAATATTTTCTTTCTACTTTTTATCTGGGTTTAGCATGCTATTAATATATCTTTTGTAAGGACTACATTAGACTTTTGAAGGACATTAGCAAGTTTGTTGTAATTCACAGATTATCTTACAGGATGTATGTAATAACTCCAATAGACCAGCAATCCACAGCTTTACTGTATGGCTTTTGTTCTAACACTTCTGGAGCTGCAATGAACAAACAACAAAACCAAATTACCAGTGTTAAGACCAACTGATCTTTGAAAAATTAAGGAACTAAATATTAGCTCAAGAATTATTTCGGTGGCGGTGTAACAGGGCACAAATCAAAGAAAAATAGTATGTTTGACACAAGCAATGACACATGTTATTTATTCTGGAGGCTGAGGAGTATAATATAGGATACACGCACATATATCACAGACTAGCTGTGGAATGTAAGGCAATGTGATATTTGTTCAAATTGTAATATATTGACATAGCCCCACACAGTATATATTCTTCATGTCTCTTATAGATCCTGAACAAGTTTTGCTTTAATCAATACTCCACAGCATAGCTTTGATTATATGGATAAAGTCTGCAATTTATGCATGTTTATATAAAGCAGAATTTAATAAATGGGTTTCAATAGATCATTCAAATACTGTCTAAACATATGAAGTGAGTGATTTTCAGATCACTTATGTTTAGGTTCTAAGCATTAGTGACTATGCTTGCAACAGACCTTACACCTACAATTATATATGGAGAGGAATATAAGTGTTTCTTTCATAATCTGTCCCAATCACATAGAGAATTCCATTTTCATATACAGTTGTATACGATGGGATTCTGGCAAAGGAGGGGACTTGAGATAGTTGCTCTTGATAAGGAGACTCCAAAGCAAGAATCCCCAACACATTTAAAGTTCTAGAAGATGAGTAAATAGTTGTCTTGCTCAAACTACATTCAGTGCCATCAAAAGGACACTGTCAGGGTCCCACAACCTCAGCAACGCAATCAGAACTCCATAGAGACAAAGTCCAAGGAATAAGATTTTATTGATGACATTGTTCTGGTATGGCCTGGAGAAATCCCGAATCTAAAGTTCCTGGGCTTTCTCCACTCAAGTAAAACTGAAAGTTCCACCCCACTAATTATCACATGTTAATTTTTCACCAACCCCTTCAAAAAGAGATTCAACGTTTCCCTTAAGACATCCTCCCATAGGTGTTCAACTGCCCAGAGAAACTTTCCCATGAGAACCAGACCTAAAAGAATGCAAACAAGATAACAATTCTGAGTTGTCTTTATCAACTCCCCCCTTCGCCTTCTCAACGACCTTGCAAAAGAAAGAAAAGATGTGTCAAAGCTAAAAGGTCCTAAATAATACTTTAAACAATGGCCAATATTCTTCAATAGAAAAACCCCAGACCATAATGTCCTTTTAGACTTGACAGTCACATTTTCTAATTACTTTCAGAAATTGCTCATTAATTGCTTCTCACTGTTAGAAACTTAAATTTTCTAATCAAATTTTACAGCACCAGTGAGTTTCTTTCACATCTTAGCAAAAGGAGTTTTAAATATACATTTAAGTATACATTTAAGTATTTTATTTTTTCACTGGAATAAACAACAAAACTTTGATTTTAGAAAGTTAGAAACAAACCAAAGGTCCAGATAAATTTGAAAATAAATTTGAAATAAGATTTTAGAATTAAAATCTTAGGGTGGGAAAAGCTTTTGTCCTGAATTCTTAAATACTTATGCATTTATTTATAGATAAGAGATATGGAAAAAAAAGATCATTTGTTGTATTATTTAAAAAGGTGGTAAGGTAACAAAATTGGTCATACTTGTGATGAAAAGGACAGTCCTTAATACATTTCTATTCTTTTTCTTTACTATATTCTTTTTCTTTTCTACTTTTCTTTCTATCTTTTATCTTTTTTCTGCACTTTCTTTTTTCTTTTTATTCATTTATTTTTTAGTTTGTTTTAGTTTTTATTGCTATGAACTGTAATTTTTAATAAAACTACAATTTAAAAATTATTTCTATTTTCTTTTTTACCAACATATCCTGGAGTTCCACATGCTGTAGACATAATGCCATTCTGTTCCATTTTAGACAAACCAAAATCTGTTATCATAATTTTGGAATCCTCTTCTGGAGTTAGGTAGAGTAAATTTTCAGGCTATGGATAAGAAGGTGAAAATTAATTATATGACATTCAATATCTGAATGCATGTATTCCTCAACTTACGACCATTAGTTTAGTCACTGTTCAAAATTATAATGGCACTGAAATAAGTGATTTATGGCCATTTTCCACATGTATGACAGCAGCAGCATCCCCATGGTCATGGGATCAAAATTTGGATGCTTGGTACCAAATATGTATTAATAATGGTTACAGTGCTCCAGGATCATGTGATCACATTTTGTGACATTCTGACAAGCAAAGTCAATGGGAATCTAGATTCATGTATCAACTGTGTTATTAACTCTGATTCACTTAATAATTGTGGTAATAAAAGTAGTAAAATGGGGCAAAACTCACTTAACAATAGAAATGTTTGACTCAGTTTTTATCGTAAGTTGAGGACTACTTATAATCTTTTTTGATACATAAAATTGCTGCAATGAATATATCAAGACCAAAGCATGCAGTTTTAATTTTGTTGTGCATGTAGTTGGTCTGCAGTTGGGGAATAGCAAGTACTGTAAATGTATTTTGTTTAGAAAGGAATAATATAAGATACAATATTCTCATGCCCACATTCTTCTCAGCTCTGCATATTAGGAGGCAGGTGTTTTTTTTTAAAAAATCACTGAAAATTCAGTTGCATGACTTGTGCATTAGATAAAATATACCGATATCTAAATATGCATCATTAAGGAAAAATACCTTTAGATCTCGATGGACTATCCCATTTTCATGAAGATAATGCACTGCTTCCAGGACTTGCTGAATTACAATACTAGCATCCTTTTCAGTGTAAACACCTCGTTCTAAAATACGGTCAAATAATTCTCCTCCAGACACTCTGTGTGAGAAAATTTAGTTTGGATTACATGCTGATATAGAGAGAATCTTATTGCTTTAACTTCTCTATTATCCATTTCCTGTGTTAATTTATATACAGTGCCAAATAAGTTTATTTACTGTAACACTTTGAAACTTTGTACCTCTTGCATCAGGACTGTTAAGACCCGGGGGTCGTATCTAGCCTGTGGGGTATTTAGATCTGGCCCATGGGGCCACCCTGGAAACAGTAAAGCACTTGGCCCATGGTCCCTCTGCCAATGCCCGTGGTCCTCCCGAGCTCCATTTTCACTGGCAGAGGGTTTCAGGAAGCCATCACAGCCAAAAATTGAGCGCAGGAGCCTGTTTTTACTGTTAGAGCATTCAGGCCACCACAGGCACCGATATGAGTGATGTCGAATGGCCACATCCAGCCTGGCCATGTCCAGCCTTGCCACGCCCAGCTTGGCTACAACCTGGCCCCCTGAAGCCTTCAATGAAAGTGAGTTTGACACCCCTGTCTTACATGCTTTGTTTGTAATGTGAATGAGATTATAAACCAAGACACTAATCTGTAGAAGTAGAAAAAAATACTCCTGTAAAGCTTCAGTGCAAGCAATAATACCAAGTTTACATATGAAGTCATAAGATAAACAAACACATTAAATTTTAATTTCACCACTAAACAATTTGGAGGCCTCAGTTAGAAATAAACTACAAGTTTTGCTCTTTGGTCTGTATCACACTTGGATCTGCAAAGAAAAATGGATTGCTTATAATACAGTACAAGAGATATTAAAAGCAGTTAAGTCTTAGACCAGGCAATGCTTGTGCCTGTCTCCAAATGACTAGTATCTGTTTCCATTAAATCTGGCATATAAAGAAGTTCCATCTTGCCTGATGTAATTTACTGGCATATAATTAGCAGGAAGTATCTTGATTAGATGAATTTACTTCCAATTCAGCATTGAATGCAGAGTCTGGTTTATTGCTGACAAGCAAACCTATTTTTTAAATGCTCAGCATACAAAAATTAAATATTTTCTCATTAATTCCTTCCTTTTTTGAATGTGAGTGAAATGGGCCATGCTACTTTTGTTTAGGATCCATCTGTCTACTGTGTAGAAATCCTCCCACTCATGGATGTTGTGTTGCATAATTCTTAATGTTCACTACTGGCCATCCCTTTTACAAATTAGATACCATGTTCTTCTCATTTCTCTTCTAAATCTTGATGGGGCTTGGGAGATTGGTTGTGGCTGGGAATGACACTGAAAATAAGGTTCAGCTGCAATTGGATGAAAGAAGCAAAGAGGGACACACACACACATTCCCACCAACTCTCTGGGCACAAAGACACCAAAAATGAGGTACTTGCTGATTATTTCCTATTCAAGTGGCTGTCTGGTTCAAAGCTCAAAACTCCCTTTACCAACAGTATCAAATGAGTAGAGTCTGAGAACAGCACTCACAGACAAAAAAGTCTGGTGCCATCTGGTTGAAGTCTGGCCAGGTTAGTCTCATACTGGCTAGCTTGCCAAATTGTTATAAATATTTGAGGACCCAATCCAAGCAGGGATTTTGTAAAAACAAATCAGAATAAAATGCATACTTGAAAAGGAAAATTTTCATTTGAGACATGAACTCTTAAAGTAGACTACAAGATTGTGATACAGAACTGGGAATATTTATAGGAAACATGTGAGACATAATAATCTTTTATGATGTGTGTGTGTGTGTGTGTGTGTATGTGCCTTTTGTAATATTTAATTTGGTGGACATGCAGCTCATACTTTGCTGAATATGTAGATCTGTTCCTCTTTGATATGTGCCTATGTGTGGATATTGGTATTACCTCTGTGTACCCAGGGAAATTCTGTACTGTGTAAGGTTTTCGTCCGTCTGCTATTATTGCTCAGATTAATTAGTTTATTGATTATTGATTGATTATTAGAGAAAGAAGTAGATTTGTGATCTTTGCAACATGATTTTCTAGTTTTGGTTACTTGCGGGTCATGAAAATGATCAAAAAGGGGGTCAGTGTAAGAATAATGTAATTTTGATATAAAAATACTTTTCATGCTGTTATGAACAGTATTTTCTTCATTCTTTACAACACCTAAACAAACTATTATAAAAGAAGAAGCTGCTTGCATGGCTTTATTCACATATTTGGTGCAATACATTCTGAGAAATATCTCAACCAAGAAAATATTGTTTCTTTATCGCAAGGCTTGGGTTGTGTGGGTTGGACTGCAACTAGACTGCAAAAAACCTTGAATATATTATGAAATTCTAAGATTTCCCTTGATAAATTTATTTTGGAGGAATAATTTGAACTATTTTGGTGGAAGAGATAGAGGGGGAGATAATCTTCAACTGCTTGAGTTTTTCTGGCGCTTTAAAGTCAAGTGCAGGAAGAGCAATCAATCAATAGACAATAAATAAAATAAAGCCATTAAAAAGAATCCCAAGAAAGAAAAAGAGAAAGCAGAAGTCCCCTTGGATCTTTCATCTGTTAGATCAGGGCTGTGAAACTTGTGGCCCACGGGCTGTATGTGTCATGCACTGACCATGTTCATGCCCGGTTTAGCAAATGGCAAAAAAGTCACAATATGTTCCGTGATGCTGTGATGACATGAGTTTGACACCCCTGTGTTAGACTGTGATAGAGCCTAAGAAATCAAGGCCAACAATAATCAGATCAATAAAGTAATCTAATTCATTAGAAACCTTAAATTGTTATAATAGTGTTTTATATTTTTTGAAGATTCATCTTACACAATTGATGTTATACTTAAGTATTGTAACTTACAACACAGAGAGACAATACTGATGTTGGGCTGAGCTATATCTCTATGGCTGCCATTCTTTTAAACATAAAAACAGAGATGTTTACAATGCTCCCATAAAAAACAAAAAATTTCCCACAGTGTTACTGGACCACTTTCTACAAGCTAGTGTGACCTAGATATGTTCAGCTATAATTCTCAAAAGCTACTGACTCTTGCCCGGGATAATTGTGTAACATTTGTTTTTTACGTAATATATGTGTTGATACTTACAGCTGCATTACCAGGTAATAGTGAGTTGTGCTTTCATAGATGTCCTCAAGTGTTACTATGTTGTCATGCTTTATTCTGCAACCAAAAACAGAATGCAACATGGATCTGATGGAGTAAAAGATCATTAAAAAGCAAGATAACATTCACCCCTGTTTGTGCCAGATGTTTTTCATTCAGATTGAACTCTGGTACTTCCATTTAGGGAACAAATTCAGCCTCTAATAACTCCATTTTCCCCACTGCTTTTTGCCATATGCTCATGGAAAGAAAAAAAGAACAGTACAAAACATGGTTTTTCTTGCTTAGAAATTGTACCTTTTCTAGGAGAATGTGGCTGGGCTTTTTCTTACGTTCCATACACTATGCTGATGGAGGCAAGATTTAAGATTTCTTACTAGTAGTATAGCTTTCTTAAAATATTTTATTCTAAAAATAAATTCTCACATTTTCTTTCTGTTGTATTCATAATAATGTAAATATACTTGAAGGGTGAGACTGAAAATCTACCTAAATCACAATTTCCAACTATAAAACTAGAATTCACAAAATGAACCATATCCTTGATGTTTTATCTGTGCCATTAGATTTGGCAGACTAGACATACTCTGGGTCTCATCAGTGAAGCAGTTCACCAAGTGGGTTCTAGTAGATATATTTTCTCTATCATGGGCCTGTTTGGGGGATAGTCTCCTCACTAGAATACTGATAGCCTTAACCTTTCAGAAGGTTGTGAAGATCTGCCCATTCCCCAGGCGTTGGAATTGGGATGTTGATGGAATTCTGATGTGGATGTGGTTTGCTTGATGAGCTAATAGTGTGATTTTAGACCAGAATCCAGTGTCTTTTTAATGGATCTGTATTGTTGATGTCTATAGGCTATAAAACAGGCTCCCAAATGCTATAGTCATGGTATCTTGAAAACCTGAGTGAGTCCTCAATTAAATTATGATTGAAAACTTTATCTCTGAGAGATGCAGTCATTAACTAAGGACCCACATGACCATGACAACTTATGATGGCATTTTATGGCAGTCATTAAGTGAAGTCATTGGTCATTAAACCAAGACTTCATGTAACTATCTTGTGACTTCCTGCTGGCTCCCAGATTGATCTTTGCTTGTTGAAAGTTGGCAGGGGAAGTCACAAATGGTGATCACGTAACTATAGGATTCTACAATGGTCAGAAATGAAAGCTGGTCAATGAACATCTGAATTTTGGCCACATGGCCAAAGGGATGTTGTAACGGTAAGTGCAAAAACTGGTTGCAAGTTTCACTATTCAACATTATTATTACATTCAAAAGATTGTTGGATGAGTTGTTGTTAAATGAGGATTATAGTAAAAAAGGGGAATATTTTATGGATTTGTTAGTTAAATTGGAAAACAGCTTCTGGTACAATACTATTCTCAGTGCACAGTTTATTTACTGTTCATGTTCAGTAGCCCTCATTTGTTAGCTGGTCCACACATCTTAAAGTTGCTAAGGTTGAGAAGTACCATTTTAGCAGATTTTAAGCAGGAAAAAAATATTGATATTTCATCTGTCAAGCATTCTATCAGATGAGACAGTCTTTAGTTTACTGCTCTTCCAATTGCTCTAAAATAAGTAACTTGTAGACTTCTTGAAGAAGTTTGAAAGAAAGTTTGAACTCTGTCATGTATTTCCAACTATACTTACTTCTTCAGCACAGCTATTTCATTCTCTAGGTTGCTGTCCTGGGTGACTGGTGACTTTTTAATGCACTTCAAAGCAAAAAGCTTGCCAGTGACTCTGTGCTTCACCAGGAAAACTTCCGAAAAGGCCCCTCTGTAAGGAACACAAAGATGAAAAGTTAGGCATTGTACTGCAGTAGTTGACTTAATTGTTAAGATATAAAACACTGCCACATAAAAGAGCCTGCAAGGAAGATAGTAACACATTAACACTCCTTTCAGAAACAGATGGCACTGCTAATTAGATCCAGGGATTTGGCTGCAAATTCAAGAGTATTAATTGGATAAATCTCCTGTGAGATTTGAGTTCTATTTATTGTGCAATGGCCATATAGAGAAGAAGCCATAGCATTGAAATAAGGTAGGTACTGTGTATGAGATAAAATTTAGCAATTGTATAACAGATCATAGAAAACAGAATAACTGATTATTATGTTAATTGTCAAGTTATAATGCATGAAGAGTAAGCAAGATTCTACATATCTTTGCACAATAGTGGTAATATTCAGGGTTGAATGATTTTTCCATTTTGGCACTAGGATAGCAGATCTCAAGGGAACCTTCTTTCTTTACAATGCCAATACTGAAAATCTTACATAAATTTAGAGACTTTTCTGTTTTCTAGATATAATAGTGCCTGTTCTTCATCATATGGATGATAACCCTAACATCTTTTGAAATTATAAGCCTACTATATGATAATTATGAAATCAATCCACAGGAAGATTTGAATTGTAAATTATTTGTAAGTCTGGCTGTGCTTTATCGCCCCATGCCCAAATCACTTCTTCCTACAGCCCACTGAATAAAGAAGGTACTTCCTTAAGCCTTTCCTGAATATTACCTTGCTTACCAGGACTTAAAGAAAGTTTCGTTCTTCTTTTCCTAGGTAACAGATTTGCCATGTTTCTAACAAAGTGACTTACTTCGTTCTCTGCAACAATAAAGCAGAAAGATTCTAGGATTTCTTACAGGCTCAAATTATTTTCATTTTGTATAACCTAAATTACAACTACCCCAAACTCCTGAAATGGTTCTGTTCACTTATTCAGACTCCAAAATGAGAGACTTCAACAGAATGCAAGTTGGGAACATAAAATAAAATAAAGAAGGCATTACCAATATTGTTTACAACATCCTGTCATAACACTCCCCATCCCAGATAGATAGAAGAGACACTTCTCAAATTAGGCAACCTTGTTTTGCTTGTGAAAAGTAAAGAGAACAAAATTATATAATGAAAGATAGTTGAGGAACAAAGTGTCCCAGCTTTTAACAGCATTTCCCAGAAAACTATGGTAAGAAAGAAAAGGATGAAATGTAAGTGAAAATGGTTGTTATTATTTTTAGAGCATTTATAGTTTTCATTCTGTTCAGAAAAATCCAGAATTATTCATAATTAGAAAAACTTTATTCAAATCAGTAATATTTAAATTAGATGGAAGTTTCCTGGGGTAAAATAGGTCTGTTGTACATTTCATCAACTCTGGAACGAACTGCAACTTGAAACTACACTTACATCTATATTATAAATCTGTGAACAGTATGAATAGGGCACGATAGCTCAGTGGTTAAAGATGCTGAACATCAGCTGGAAAGTTGACAATCTGGATTTGAGGCCTGGATGCCATGCAATGGCGTGAGCTTACCCTAGGTCTTGACCACCTAGCAATTGACAGTATGCAAATATAAGTAGATAAATTGGTACCACTTCAATGGGAAGGAAACAGTGTTCTGTGCCCTCTGAGTATAATCATGATGGTCACATGACCACAGAAGCATTTTTGGACAATGCTGGTTCCCTCAGCTAAGAAAATCTTAGCATTGCCCCTAGAGTCAGTCACAACTGGACAAGGAAAATGTCTATGGAGATGCTCAGTTCAATTGCTGAAGAAGCTTCTTGGATGTGAAATGAAACTTCTTCAAAGAAAAACCAGAAAGTCCACTTGTCTCTTGAAAAAGCACCTTTGGACAAGGGAAACATTTACCTTTATACAGTATGATGATCAAGATCCTTATTCTTTCTTTCATCATAGGAATTGTCTACTGTTGGCTACTGTTTATTATGACATGACAACATCCTAAAATTTTCTGTCTAGCCTTTATAACTAGTCTTTTGCCAATATAGGATCTAAAAGGAATCTTTGTTTATTTATAAATCAAATGTATGAAGCCATCCAATTTAGAATTTAAATATTTATGAGCTTGACAATTTAATACTGAGATAACTTCCCAGTTTATGCAGTAAACAAAATTATCACCTGGTGTTTTCAGAAGCAAACAGAGAAAGTAAAGTAAACATTGTGTAATATTTATTAAACATTTTATTCATTAAAATGTTTTATCAATGCCAAATTTACATTATGTTTGTAAATTGCTTTTAAATCTTTTGGCTGTAAATACAACTGATGGAAGAAAATATTTATGTACCATGGATGCCTATTTGTTTGTACTTTCTGCATTTGCTTTGAAAAATAATATATAAAAGAGAAGAAAAGCAAAATCAAGAATATAATATCAAGTATGAAAAATGGGTTTATGAAAGATGCAGTTGTTGTGGTCATGCCATCTTGAATGGTCTGTGGCAGTTTCCCAGCCATTCTTTCAACCCTCCCTTTTTCACGCAACAGCAGCTGCTTACTTGGGGGTAAGTTACTTTGGGGAAAGGAAGAGGAAAAAGGTGGGGAATGAAGGGAAAGATGGAGAAAAATTAAGGAAGGGAAGGAGGAAGGAACAGGGAGGAATGAACCACCATGCACCCTTCCTGACCTCTGCTGCCCACTTCCCATTCCCACAAGCCATGTCTCCCATACTTTCCCCAAGCCAAAAGACATTTATTATGTACTCTCATACACTTTCCCTAACTATGGGGAAAAGGAAAGGAAGAGAGAAGGAAAGGAAGATAAGGTCAGAATCAGAGGTGAAATTCATGTTCTTCTCTGTGGCAGCACCCACCCTATGGAATGAGCTTCCCCCGGAGATTCGTATTACTGCAGATCTCCGGGGTTTCCGACGCGCCCTGAAAACCCATTTATTTCAACAAGCCGGCCTGGCCTGATACCAAAGGG
>JAEANM010020124.1:0-12184 GCA_017656035.1 Myanophis thanlyinensis
ATAAATAAATAAATAAAATAAAAAGAGTAATCAGCCAATAATGAAGATGAACCCTAGATATAAGAATCTAGGGCCTTTGCATTTGTACAATAGGAAATAGGATTTTATTTTCTATGCTCTATATAAATGGATTTGCTGTTGTTGCTGTCACCATGTTTGCCTTTGAACTGCAACTCTCCAGCCATTTCCCTTTTCATTAAAGTAGTAAAAGCACTTGTGCAGCATCATTTAGTTACTCTTATTTCACCCACCATAAACTGCATTTTCTGCTTGCAAGATTACAATAGTATTTTCCATTTTTTAAAGTGCTTAGTCTAATTTTTTTCCCCTTTCAGTTTGGAATAAGCATGTTGTCCATAAATGCATGTTAAGTCTGTTGCACAGTCTTGAATGTATCAAATAAGCAGCTGACTAAGCAACTGAAGCTAAGTTTCTACTTTTAATGATGCGGCAAATTTGACATGGGGTCTCAGTTCTGCTTTGACTGCTGGGGAGCAAAGTTCATAACCCCTATGGAAACATAAAATCCTCCGGCAGAAATGTCCAACTCTTGATATTTGATGCATTTATATGGATGGACTCTAGTAATATGCCACTTATACCTATGGGTATAGCCCTTTATGTAAGATTAGATGAAAGGAAACAAATGAAAGTGAAATGATAAAAACAAGAAGTAACTTTCACCTATAGTTGCAGCATGACATTATGGGAAAAAAAGAATAAAATATTGGAAACCTGATTTTCCATTTGCTCTCTAAATGTCAGATATTGCAAAAATAATAGTAGTATTTTTATGCCTAGCATTTATGAATAAGGTAAATAGGAAGTGGTTTTCCGGTGATTAAAGGAGAAAAAAATGCAATCATTTGAAATATGATTCATTTTCTGATAATTAGCTCCATTCTCCTGGTAATAAAAAAATCAGATAAATCTGTCAACCCCACTAACAAACACTGACAAGTACAAATGTTACAGTGATGAGAAGCATCTAATATACTGTATTCAGCTAGTTTATGGTGAAAAGTATTCTTTACTCCAGCAAGTTTTTCCTTGCTGCTTATAATTTTTTTCTTTCTTAGTTTACATTCTGTCCCAGGTATAGAAATGTATATCAAGAGATCTAATTATGAAAAAAATGTAATTAGCACATACCCAAAAAGGTTTGGTCAGAGTTCTGACTGTGATTAGAAAAAAACGTTAATAGGGTTAATAATACACACTGATCCATTCATTTTTCTGCTATATTTTGTATGAATGTATAACCCAGAAGATGAAATTGTTGCTATAACTGCTATGATGATAAAAGACTCTAAAATATAGTTTATCTGTATGATAACTATGTGGCCCTGTTTTGTGTAATTTAACCATCTCAAATGGAAGAAGATATCTTGTAATTGTAAGTGATATCATGTCCTTAGAAAACGGCACCATCACAAAATAATTTCCAATTGTAGTGTGAAAGAAGTAAAATCTCTACGAATGATGTCATACTCACAAAGACTTAAAATCATTTTTTAAAAATGATTTTATTTAAAAGCGGGAACATCCTTTATTTTTTTTTTAAAGCCTCTTAATAAACTTATAACCCTTAGTACCAGTTTTGAAATCTTCACACAAGTATGAAGATTTCAAAACTGGTACCAAGGGTTATAAGTTTATTAAGAGGTTTATTTGTTTGTTTGTTTTTAAAAAAGGATGTTCCCGCTTTTAAATAAAATGAAATCTTAAATTTTATTTAGTGTCTAGTTAAAAGCAGCTTCACATACTCAGTGAACCTGTAAAGAGGTTTTAAAAAAATCACATAGCCATTTGGGTAATTTTCTCCTTTCCTAATGAACACTTTTTAGGCATTTGGGAGAAAGTATTCTTAATAAATACAGTTATACTAATAAACAGATGCTCCCTGGATGAAAATATTGATAATGCAGAAAAAAATTGAAGATGGAAAGAGAATACACTAACTGTTAAATAGGCCAACAACCACCTTCTCTATAGCTTTGCCTTATTTCAGTAGCTAGGATGGTCAAGAAAATGCAGGCCTGAAAGGCCTGAAATCTCCAAATAAGTAGTGTTTGGTTCCCCGCCCCCCAGGTTGTACATGCTAAAATAGATTAATGTACCCTGATTATTCTGGGTTGCCCTGATCATTATGGGAATGTTTAAAAATTATGTTAGTCAGAATACATATAGAAAAACTCTTTTTTTTTTTTGGCAAAATGTAAATGACAGACATTTTATGATTACCATCATAGACTAATATACACAATTAATAGCCCTAATGTAAAATAAAAGCAGACACTTGTAGAGTTGACCAAATGTATTCCAGAAATATATCAACTCTTAACATTTGTATTTCAAGTGGAAAGCCAATCTGGTATCGCAGTTAAAGTGCTGCATTAGGAGAAGGAAGATGCAAATTCTAATTCTTCTTTAGGGATGAAAACTGGCTGGATGAACTAAGGCCAGTCACTTGTCAGCCATGATCAGCATCAGGCCGGTGACAAACTGGCTGAAAAATAAACTCCCTTGAGACATTGAGCTTTGATAACTTTGCTACAGGAACAGAAGTAATGCAATGTAAAACTAGTGTTCTCTGTAATCAAGGACAGACATTGAGAACAACAACAATAACAACTTCCTTGAATATACTTGATTTCTTTGCTTAGCTGGAAGAATGGACATAAACGCAAGAAATCTAGTGTCTTAAGATTTTCTGTCATGGAAACTAAGAATAATGTTAAAGTTTAATCAGGAAGGTTCTTTATTCCTAAATGTATAAATAGCCTAAGCATTGAACCACTGAATTTAAATCATTTTCATTATTTTTTTTTGCTTGTGTACAATCAGCTTGATTAAAGAGTTCATCTCCTCCATTCCTGTTCCTATTTTGGTTGCTGAGATTTTTGATTTTTCCACAGAACTGGAAAAAAAAGTTATGTTCAAGCGATGATGAGAGATGCGGTAAATTTGATAGTTTTAGCCATGAAGCACCTGGCTTCTGACATTTTGCAAAAAGGAGTTAAGGGTTTAAGATTTTTTTAAAATGATTTTGCAGTAAGAATATCTCAGAGGATTGTACTTAAAAGTAAGTCTGTTTTCACAGTATATTTTACAGGGCATTCTTTCTTGCCTATATGATAATTCTTGAGTTGATTTCTATTGTCTTCCCTTAAAATCTAGATCTCTTAAGAGTGGCCAACAAGAGTCTACATAATGCTGTGCATTGCAGATCTGATTGAGGCATGGTGAGAGAAAAACATTTACAGGCTAAGTGGAAATGACAGACAAATGGAGTCAACTCACAAATTCCAGAAATCTGTACATTTGTCTCATTTTGAGCTGATGATGAATTCAGACACCATTTTCAAGTCTCTCTGTTTGAAGTCCTTTTTCCAGAAATGACATTTCTCACTTTTAAAACATGTTAAATAGGGATGGAAGATAAATTTAGCATAGCTAACATTATAAACTGGGTGAAAGAAGTCAGGCTGTAGTTTGGCAGTGCAGCATTTGGATGTTAACTAAAAAATGGTTCACATATTAGCAGCAGCAAAAAGAAAGAAATAGAAAAAGAAAGAAAGGGAAATGAGTTTTTAAACTGCTCATGAAATCCTGTCTTCATAGATCAGTAAATCTTGGAATTATTTCAGTTATTTTATTAGGCAAGACATATCAGTGTTAATCAGACTGATTTGTCAAAGTCTACCTACTACTGAGGTAGAAAACAGAAAAATGTTTTCTCTATTCATTTGGCTTCCGAGCTTAGAATGAATTTGTTGAATAGCCAAGGAGTGTGTGTCTGTGTGTTCATGTGTAGAGGTGTTTTAATTTTCTTATTTCTTTTGTGATGTGCAGTTGCCTGGAAGATCCCACACACTTTTCTTGGCAATGCTTTTTGAATTGGTTACAGTTGCTTCTACAGTTGCTTCTTTTTTTTCTAGGGCTGAGAGAAAACGACTGGTCCAAAATCACTCAGCTAGATCTGTGCCAAAGGCAGAACTAAAATTCCCATTCTCTGGGTCTCTAGTTTTGTACTTTAAGCCATCATGCCAAATTAGTGTTTGTATTTAACAAAATAACAGTGTCAACTCTGAATCGAACCTGGCTGAAGCTATCTTGTGCTTGCCATGCAATTTTGGGAGTGGAGGGTGGAATGAAAGGGAAATAGCCAGACTGTCTCAGACAAAATAAAGAGCCCGCTCATGGGAACAAATGTCATCCCAACAGGTGGCAATAGTAGGAGACAAAACTGGTCAAGGGAGCCAGCCACAGTTGGGATTGGACAATGTGACCTGTGACACCTGGGGAGGGAAACCTTTGTTCTTTTAGTTACATGGTAACTGTATGAAACTTTTAGAGTTGGTTTTCACTGGATGTGCCAATATGATGTATCCTACAGTATAAACATTTTATCTGAGGAATGTTCCTGCCTTGGAGTTCTGATTTCTTTGGATGTGTACTCAGAATGCTGACAAACAGAGTTGCAAGGGAGCCTATATATTTACTAGTTTGATTTTTACTGGTATTTGGACTCATTTTATCACTGATTCTGTCTATATTGGACAATTCTGACCCTCTTACTACCCAGGATATAATTAAAGCAAATGCAGGTTTTGATTGAGCATCTTCTGTTCCAACCCCTTGCTCAAAGACGAAACCCTATATCACTTCAGACAAATCTGAATGTCTGGTCTCTTTTTAAAAGTTTTAAATAACTTAGTAGCTGCATGGTATTATAGAACTACCCAAGGCAAGACCAACAAATTTCTCCCTGCCATTTTAATTCACCTTCCTCAGTATGTTCTCTGATATCTCAGGTTAGATTTTTGATCATAGTCATGCTTTCCTTAAGAATTTTATTTAAAAAGATAAAATAAAATGATGACATTAATTCATTAATTCCAAATCAAGATTGTAGGAGGCAATGAGAAACCCATTTCAATCTTTTATTGTTGTTATTTATGTTGTAAAGCTAATTGTTAAAATACTTTGTGACATTAGTAGAGGAAAAGAGCTAAAAGCAAACCATTAGTTTCATTTCTTCCGTGATATTTATTTAATTAATTTATACAAAACAAATTTGAACTAAAAATAGCTCATGTTCACTTTCTGTTGCCACAATGTATTCTAATTTTTTTTTACAGGTTTATCTTCAATTGTTCCTTTATTTTTAAACATGTTGCTTCCCTTTCTTTTTCTTTTTGTTTCTTTCCATGCTTTGCAAATTGAGGACTTTCCTGCAAAATTAATATAAAAGATTTATATGAGGCCCTAAACCATACTATTCCTCATGGACTACACCTTCTCTCTCAAGTTTTCTGGACTCTGAGAGAACTATGTCTCTTTTATGTTTATAAAAATATATTAAATAATTTAAATAGTATAAAATATTGAGAAATGTTTTAACTATACAGTAAATGACAATTAAGAGTACCCTGTATGTTTCTAACATTAATAACTCCTTAAACCATGTTTTTCTCAGCAGTTCTCCTCAAAGGATCTTTTACCTCAGGCTATCTGGATTCACAGAAGTAAGCTCATATTTCTTCTCATGTGCAATTTCTGATCCTAACCTTCAAAAGAAGTAAATGTTACACAAACACTTTAGGATGTCGTAAAAGAGATGCTGTGTGTAGCCAAAGAACAGTAAGAAGCAAGACAAAATACCATTTATTTTATTTTAATATAAGGTTGAGAGCCCCCTTAGCCAAATCCTGCTAAATTTGAGGTTGTGTTCCTGGGAGATATGAGAAAAACATGTCAAGAGTTAATACAAGTTAATACAAGTATGTGTTCCCAACAGGAATACCCAAGATGTGAAGGTCACTCCAGTTGCCCAACTAAAGAACCAAGCACCTATATCAAATAGCAGTAACATAGGAATATTTTAGTTGTGAACAATCACTTTAGTGATGATGGCAAAGGCATCAGTTCATACCACATTAAAAAGGTAATGACAAATTATTCCTGTATTTTTATCAAGAAACTCATGGATAGAAAATATAAAAAGAACTATGTGATAGCTTTGCAAGGTAGTATAGCCAAGATGCACACTCAGAAGCTTAGCTCTTTCTTTGTTGTAAAGTTATATTAACAGGCTCTCACAAGTTTCCAAATGCATATTACTTCTCTACTGCCTCTACAAGAAACTAGGGAGAGATCCTTCTGAGATATTTTCCATATTTTACCCATTTACCTTCTCAAAGTTAAGCTGCTATTTATCTAACCGCTAGCTACTCTGTCATTCTTCCTTCTGTCTCCCAAGGGCATTCCCACCATTACATTTTGGGATGGCTAAGAAGGAAAATTGACTTGATAGCATATAATCAATTAATCATGATTGAGAAAGCCAGTTTTGTAGAGAGGTTAAGGTACCAGGATTGAAGTCAGGAATCTTTGAGTTCTAGTTCTACCTTAGGCACAAAGCCAGCTGGGTGACTTTGCACCAGTCACTCTTACTCAGCACAATGAAGAAGGTAACCTCAAACTACTTTCAAACTTACATGGCAGACATCCATTTTAATTATGCAGTTCTTATATAATTGCTCGTTTTCAATCTTAGGCAAAAATAGAACAGGCCTAGCAATTTTCCAATACAATTCCCAACATAGCAGGATCAAAGTTCAGCTCACCAATATTCAGTATATATGTTTTAATAGAAACACCGCTGCATGTGAATTACATGTTTGGAGACTTTTAACTTTTGGTATGTTCAGTCAAAACCTGCACATGCTTTGCTTTCATCTGGGTAGCTGCTAGTAGTAAGAGGGCCAGGATTGTCCAAGAATAGAAAGATGATCAGGAATAAAATGAGCCCAAATGACAGTGAAAATCAAACTTAATAAATCTCTTTACTGAACTGAAGAATATGTGGAATGTCAGAATAGATGAAGAAGTGGTGAATATGAGTAAAGCAAGACTGAAAACTTGGATAAGGGTTAAATGCACATATTTTGTCTGGGGAGTGCATAAGTCTTGGTTCTTTAGTAAGTAATTTATCTTCCCTCATTTTGTTTTGGTCAGATCTGGGAACAGTGCTGCAGAAGTAATTTGGCTAAATCAGGTTCAAACTGTATGTGATGTCTAGCTGCATATTGTCCAGACAATTTGCCTTTTCAATGCAAAACTGCAGAAGAGACTATACTTAACTCACTGGTTTCCTGTTCATTTTGTGTTAAAAACAAGTTTGCTTATCTTTGGGAGTCCCCTATCTTTTACACTGGATATGAGAAAACAGGAAAAAATGAATTTTAACTGCATGAATAATGTAAAGAAAAAAGATTAAACAGTGCTTTCCTGCTTCTGTTGGTAGGTCCCAAGCTGCTTATTTCTTTTAAGTGCATTGAAGAGGGAATGGACAATTCCCAAACATAGGACAGCCTCTGGTTCTATACATCTAATCTATTATACTTACACTCTTTATTTAGAAACCATATTTTGCACATGCCTGGTTGAACAGCTGGTTTAATAAGTTTAGTGATGATTAATCTGCTCTGAGCACTTGCTTTAAAAGGATATGCCATTGCTATTAAAAGGATCTAATAAATGTTAATGATGAAAGCATAATACATTTCCTAGCATTAATCTATCTATATACTTCTAAAACTGTTGCCACGATCTTTACCTACATGAAATAATGCATCATAGGAAAAGCAATTTTTGAATCAGGATTATGCTAATTTATAGCCTAGGTCCAAAATCATATAGAACCCATGACTTCAAGGGAATACAATTTGGGAAACGTGTGGTTGGTTCACTGCTACTGGCTGCTTCTGCATGCACATGATCTTCATTTTTGACATTCTATGACAGTTTCCTAACTGCAATCTTGCAATCCCTTGCTTCCTCCCCCACTGAGGAGCAAGGAATTGACTCATAATGTGACTCTTAAAGAAGCAACAACTGAAGAAAGGCTTGTATTTTTACTGTTTTTGTGCCCTTTCTCTGGCACAGAAACATGCACATGTATCTATATTTGTTCAGGAACTCACGGCACATACATAATATACCATCCTCTTATATTTCCTCAAAATGACCCTGTGAGATAAATTGGGCTGAAAATCACCAAGCACATTGGTATGATTGCTTGGAGTAGAAACTGGATCTATCTGGGATCAGTCAAATACATTAGCCACTATATCTTAATCTTTGCCCATCCTCTTTCATTTTCAACCGTTTTCTACTCTGAAATCAAATATAGACTGGCTCCTCCTTTGGCCCCTAGGGAAAAAAAAAGGCAACATGCAATATTGTGGTAAAACAATCAAATAAAACAATCAAATATAATATAATGTCATGTGGCAAGAGATAATGTCATCTCTTGACATCAGGGTGAAGAGATAACACCAAAAATGGTGCTGGGTGCCGCAAGGAGGAAGGTAAATGAAAAAAAAGGAAAATTGCACCTCTCCAGAGTCACAAGGAAAGATACAGAATGGTGAGACAAGAAAATATAGAAAAGGAAAGGGAACAGCAATTCAAGAGTATGTGGCAAACACTAATTACTACAATAATTTCTCAGCTTAACAATACCCACACCTTTAACAACAAGATCTCAACAAGAAAAAGTGAGGCAAAATGCACAATTGACATGATGTAATATTTATGCTGTTGTTGGTGCCATGGCCAAAGTTTGGTCTCATTATCCTGAGTTTTTATTACCCAATTTCTGCTTCTGGGAAAGATCAGACTAGGCAATTTGCAACTTCTACTTAATGAATTCCTCAATTTATATAGTAATGATGAACATATTGCAAATGTGTTCAAGAAGATTAAAGTGCCTTTTCCAAATGACATCCTTTGGTGTCAAATAAGTTATTCCAACCAGGAATGGATAGAATCCTTCTGTGATTGTTGAAGGCCAAATCCATCATTACATTGATCATTTAATGCCAGACCACAAGAAGCAAGTCAAATGTATTGCAATGTACTTTATAGATACTCAAGACTGCATAGAATTGAGAATGGACATACTCCACAATGATGTACATCAATATGATATTGTTCAGTTACTAGACAAACTAATATAGCACTGAAACCTATACATAGTATCCCTTGAACTTGCAAAGAACAAATCTGAGACATACCATTGTCACTGATCATGATCAGAGTCCAGCATTTGAATGAGAGAAGATTTAATGCACAAATTGCCAACAGTTGTCATTATGTCAAACAACACCTAAATGAAACCAACATTACCGCAAAAGAATGAGTAAGTAGTTTATTACAAATGATTTCAGAATTCCATTGTTCCTATGACAGCTTTAAATACATACTTTTCTGTCCTCTTGGAAATGATGGCTGGGTCATCAGTTCCAAATAATGAACAACAAAAAACTAATGACAATGTGTTATTATGCCTATAAAATAATGAACCATGAGTAATAACTTTCTAAGAGGAAGTCTATTCCAACAATACACAGTTGACATTGCTACTAAGACTGAAAACAAGAGGTGAGTTATATCCAAATTGAGATCAACAGCAAACAGAGGTCTGCCTGATTCATTGAATAATGATTATTTTGGAAATATTAGAAAGTGCAATATCTAGCACATGGAATAATAGAATGATGTCAAGAGGCCTTAATGCATATTTGAAAGCATGGCAATGATTCATTTTTCATTATGATGGCACATAATTTTAACTGGCCAGAATTATGACAGCATCTTTTTTTGAATCAGGAGTCAAATGATTGGCTAAATTTAATCACGTTCTTTTTTAAACCTTTTTATTCATAAGGGTATTGATCTTAAAGAAAAAAAAGTTCATGAAGTATTTCAGTGGAATACATTTTCTCTTTTGTAGGTGTATTACTTATATACTAAGTATACAATATCAAAAGTGGGACCTGCTCTGTCTGCTGTGGCTTATGAAATATCCAAGCCAAGACCACAATATTATGATACATTTTGCAAGCTGAAATATTGGACCCAAATGAAGACCTGGAGCCTGCATAAATTGGTATTGTTGACCATTGTTCCATGGTTCATATTGTAGCAGATGTTCTCTGTGTTGAAAAAAATGGTGCATGTATTAAGAGGTACCCAAAGTCATCCAAAGAACATAAAATGTGTGGCAATGATTCATATACTACCTACAGGAGATGTTCAGCAATGGAAGGTTATGATAACTGTAATATTAATTGAGAAGTATATGTGTTTACTTATGGGTTGGGATAGGATTTTTCTAAGTATCATTAGTAATTCTCCAAACAGCTGTTGCCTTCCATAATACCAACAGCAGAAGCTGTAATTAAGGCTGTCCACAAGGGAAAGGTGAAAAAGAGGAGGAGGTAGAATAGAGATACAATTTTAACATTATTTTAAAACAATTTGCATGCTGATTCAACCTTACTCAGTATGAGTCAGCCATTTTGTTTCACTAACAGTTTCCTTTTTATTTGCCTGAACTTGTAAGGTAATGAGTTGTTTTGGAGATCATGGATTAACTCTTACATATATGAATATTTATATAGAAGGAAGTCTCACTATGTTGAGTAGTATAGCATAGCACTGGTAGAAAATGTATGGCTCTCCAATCACTACTGATCTGTGCAATGCACTCAAACATAATAATTGATAAAGGATTTTTCCAAATGCTATTGGTTCTTCAATCTTGTTCAAAATTCCAGAGCCAGGATGAAATCTGGCAGTTTATTTCTGCAGATGGAAAATTTTCCCTCCATAGAAAGAGACACATTTGGATTTTACCTCCAGCGGCATGATTTACTATGGTTAAACTATGGTTTAACCATAGTTTACCTTATGCAATTTACCGGTATCTAAAGCATAGTTTACCTTATGCAATTTACTGGTATCTAAAGCAGTTCAATGCTGCTGTAATCTTTGGACCCTCATAACATAAAAAAAAATTCAATCAATTTTAAAGTGTAGCATCAAGCAAGATGAAAACCAAACAGGGCACTTTTTAACAAGCTTGATAGTTTTAGTACTATTCTTAAGGCCATGATTTTTAGGATTATTCATAATAAAATCAGGATTAAAATAATTATTTTGGGTTATTAAATCTTCATATTAGATATAGGCTAGGAATAAGAACTCAATTTAAAGAGGGAATTAAACTTGTCAGACAGACCAAGGGTTTCTTTATCCATTACTGTTAGATCGCTGACGAAAAAATATGGCTTACTTTCCCACATCTATGACCTTTCAGGTTTTCACCAAGTATCATTAGGATGTTCATCCCATAGTTGATAATGTGTGACTAATAGAAATCAAGGTCTCTTGTGATTCCCCCCCCCAAAAAAAAATAATAATAATGTATGCTAAAGATCATAGATCTGGCTATCTAGGAAGGATTAGGAGTGAACATGTTCTTTTAATTTTATTTATTTATTTATTCTTAATATTTATAGTGGAGATATAGTAGTGGGAAAATAAGGATTTTACCCTCAGGTAAATTTTACAAGTGAAAGGAACCATGTATGAATGTATTTGTCTCTTCTCCCCCCCCCCCTCTATCTCTCCTCCATCCTTATCAGTAAGTGTTGTAAAACATTGTAGGCAAAAGAAGCTGCTAGAGTTATTGACCGTGAAAACATTCTGAGTCTGAGTCTGTCTGAATGGCTTTTTTCTTTAAATCATAAATATGTCTTTACCCATCTAAGAGCTTTTGTCATCTGAGATCTCAATGACAGATATGTCTGGGGAAAAAATGTAAAGATTCATGAGAGAGGATGAAGATTTATTACACAAAACAAAGGAAGATCTACAAGTAGAGCTGAGATGAAGAGCAATGAAAGTAGAAAGCCCAATGGAACAAGGTTGACAACTAGAAAGAAGACTATAAGATATACTACTACTACACAGAGTGTAGTGCAAAACAACTTGAGTTCACCTCATAGAGGTGTAATTCTTGTAATTTAAAATTTAATTTTGTATGCAGAGGGTTTCCTCCTTCAAATTCATGGGAATGCACCCCAGGTGATCAGGAAGGCCCAACAGAGACTCCATTTCCTAAGAATCTTACAGAAAAACCAGGTGGCACAGCAGCTGATGACTTCCTTCTACTGATCAACAATAGAAAGTGTGCTCACATACTGTGTCATGGTATGGTATGCCAGACTAACAACTGCATACAAGAAGACACTACAGAGGGTAATGAGCACAGCACAAAAAGTCATGTGCTGTCCCATAATCCCACTGGAGGTCTGTGTGTGTGTGT